>JWHW01003139.1:95507-131321 GCA_000931545.1 Papilio glaucus
CTGCGGCTGCACACCGCACGGAGCCGCAACGACCAGTCCGCCACCGACACCAAGCTGTGGATGATGGACCATTTGCCAAACTTGCTCAATGAAATCAAAAAACTTGTAACGGTACTAATACTGTTAATCATAATAGAGTAGAAGATTCAAGACAAATATTTTGTCATATCTTATCTTGTTAAGAGCAAAGAAAATAGAACGGAACATTAATTAGAACAGAATTTAATATTTTTACATATAACCAATGAATTATTATTTTTTTCAGGTTTTAGTGAATCGAGCAGAAAACGAAATAAACATTATAATACCCGGTTACACGCATTTGCAACGAGCCCAGCCTATTCGTTGGAGCCATTTTTTGTTGAGGTAAAACTTACTTTTTAAATCATTAAATGGAAATCAAACGAAAACTATGTTAAAATAAAGAACAACTATTCTGATAGGAAAATGTTTTACTAAACAATGAATTTAAAAAATATTTCTGCAATTATTGCTTAATTTATCTCAATGACGACGCCGTGATTTTGTGTGACGCCGAATGTGGGTTTATTGCCATGTTTGTTACTTTGCTTTAACTCCTTAAAGACTCGTCTCGACTCGTCGACCGATCATCATGAAATTTTGCATACACATTGTGAGGGGTACAGAAAGTTGTAGAAGAAAACATGGAGTACCATTTATCCCGAAAAAAAATAACTTTCTAAAGTACAGGTCAATATAGGTTACGGAGATAATGTATGACACGACAATAACATATTTGTGACATTTACCTATAAATCCAAGCTATAAGCGAAATCAAGTTACAAAAAAATTCAATGGGGAAGATAAGAAACGAATGCGTGCGCAGGCAACAGCTAGTAAAAATTATATTTAAATGACTATGAAACTACATTTAAGTTATAAATTGATAGTGTATGATCAAATAATAATAAACAAAAATTGATTAGCAGTGGTGGCAAAAATCAGAGGGACCGCGTAGGTACTTTATATTTCCTTCTTCTTTAAACAAGATTTTTCATCGTGTATTCATATTATTATTATCTACGCTATTTATATTTCTTTAATAACATTGTTATTAGTTATGCATGGATGTTACGTGACGATGTTATGAGATTAGAAGAGCAGTGGGGGCGGCTGTCGCGGTGTCCCCTGGGCAGCGGCGCGCTGGCAGGCTGCGCTCTGGACATCGATCGTCAGCGACTGGCCCGCAGCCTGGGCTTCGCTCACGTCACACCCAACTCCTTATTCGCCGTTGCATCCAGGGATCATATACGTAAAGTTTTAAGACTTATTACAATTTATACTTACGATCCAAGCCCCACTTCACCACCCTGGAGTGATGGGCAGTATAAAAACCACCGTGATAACCACACTCACTCGCGTATATCTTTCGATGAAGTCATAAAAGCTATTTTTTTTTTCAAAATATAGTCATAACACTCCTAAAACCATCAGCAAATACTAGACAAACCTAGATTTTATCAGCTAAAACCTCCATTCGGTGAGGTCTATATGAAGCAGAGACTAGAGGTTTATGGATAGATGGATGGATGGACTTACCATTTGGTTCATATCTCAGTATACGAAGGAGTTTCCTTTTTTATAGAAAACAAATGTTTAAAAAGTCCCTTGCTACAATATACATCAATATACACTATCACGTCTGCGACCTAATAACTAGCTTATTATCTATCGTTTGTTGTCTATCGCAACAGGAATAATTATCTACTGTCTATCTACTGGGAAAAAACTTGAGCGATTACTATTCCTTCTTGACTCTCAGACTCAGTAGCAAAATAATAAAATGAGCATATAGAAAATTGTTAAGCCATATTTTTTAAAAGCCTCTAATTAACTTTCTGTAAAAAGAAATAATTAATCCTTTATTCTTTTATATAGTGGAATTTCTCAACTGGTCGTCGATGTGCGGCTTGCATCTCAGCAGACTAGCGGAAGATTTGATACTGTACGGCAGCCAAGAATTCGGCTTGGTTAGATTCTCTGACCAGTTCTCCACGGGATCCAGTCTGATGCCACAGAAGCGTAACCCTGACGGCCTGGAGCTCATAAGAGGTGCCGCCGGTCTCCTTCTTGGCGATGCCTTCGCTTTCAGCTGCGTGCTGAAGGGTCTGCCCAGCACCTACAACAAGGATTTGCAATCCGATAAAGAGATCATGTTCAGATCCTATGACAAGTTGCAGGATTGCCTTAAAGTCGCAACTGGAACTATAACTACCATGAAGGTGACATATGACTTCATGTATTTTTTCAATATTGATTAAAAAGGTTAAAGCGCCCATGTCTTGGAATACAGAGCATAAGGTTTTTATCCTAAAGTTTTTTCTACTAGTTGTTTTCGAAGATAGCACTAATGTAAGCTTGAGCTTTATAGATACAGCGATATCAACATGTGGTTTCAGTGAAATAAAATAAATTTCGATACTTTCAGATTAACACAGCAAGAGGTCAAGCGTTGTTAGAGCCTGGCATGCTGGCGACGGACCTGGCGCACGCGCTTGTCCGACGAGGAGTGCCGTTCCGACGCGCGCACCATCTCGTGGGAGCCGTACTCCAGCGTGCTGCAGAACTAGATGTTGACCTTAGAGACATGGCTCACGAAGAATATTTAGCTATTTGGTAAAATTATTTAGTAGAATAAAATATAAATTAGAAATAAGAAAGTACTTTAGTACGAAATCAATGATACCTTTGTTTTCAATATGAATTAATTAAAATGATGGAATTGAATATATTATGTTTAGAGGATAAAGGCAAAAAGTTGCAGGGTATCTTGTTGGTAATGTTAAATTATCATCGCCACCCATGAACATCCACAACCCCAAAGGAACAGCAGACGCGCTGCCAGTTTTCTAATAAGGAGTACGGTCTTTTCTTACGGACCTTAAGTCGTATTGATTCGGAATTAGCGCTGGAGTCAGATCATTTTACAACGTGGTTGTGCGAAGCAAAACGACCATGAATATGATGTGCATAGGATTGGGATCTCTGTCGCGAGTTGTTCCAAACATTGCTTCAGAACAATCCCCATGGTATTTATTATATTCAAATTTATTATATTTTAGTCCTGAATTCGGAAGTAAAGAGGATATAGAGAAGCTGTTCTCTTGGGAAGCAAGCGTAGAACAATATGTTAGCACGGGAGGAACTTCAAGAGCAGCGGTGGAAGAACAAATACCGCAAATAAAGGAATGGCTGAAGAAGCTAGAACTATTTTGTAAGCAGTAATGACTTGCAATTTGTATTTATTAAACACCGGAAATTAAAATATAAATAAATAAAATGGAGTTTAGTTTTAATAACATTTTATAATCACATAATTAGCCTGTTTATCAGCATAGTGTTTAAAATACAAAATAAGGATTACATTGGTAAATCAAACCCTGCGGGTATTCCATGACAATTAAAATACAACAACAAAATCTGTTGCACGAATGGGCCGGCTCGACCGGTGCAATACCACGACCTCACCGAAGACAGGCGTGAAGTAGGAGTATTTTATACTTCTGCGCTTCGTTTAATGAGTGAGTTGCCAGAGGCCCGGTGTCAGTTCTCTTCCCATTCCCGTGGTTTCCTATGAAGGATGTGAAGTGGAAGAGGATTGGACGGGGGGTATATCCTTTTTCCTGTCTATCCCTTCCTCAGTCCACTAAAGTTAGACAACATATCTGCAACTCAGTTACGTGTTGCGGATGGCTATGGGTAGCGCTCACTTAACATCAGGTGAACCGCTTGCTCGTTTGTCACCTTCTTCCACAAAAAAAGAACTATATATCTCCCGCTGACAACTATATTTATCGAAGAACGTCTACTGATTGCTGTTAGATTTTTTCGGTGTCCGTAATAATCATCTGCAAAAAGAGAAAATATTTTTTTCCTTTCTTTGCTTTTATTTCAAAGAAATAAAAAAAGTTCATCGAAAAGTGTCAACTCCTAGATAAATAAAAAATTTGGAAACTAGATAAACTATTCAATTTTTAATACGTTTTTATTATTTACTTATGTATCTTTATATCTACGTAGTCTTCCCTGACAAGTAAAGATGTATAATTATTTCAAAAAATTGCAAAATCATTAAGACTGATGGCATTATATTTTGCAAGAACTAATATGCTGAACGTCAGGATAAAAAATACTTATTACATTTTAAAATTGAGAATAACACTACCCTGAAACTTCAGTTTCACTAAAGCTATGCATGTTTTTTGCATTTACAAACGGTTCGGCTTTGTGATCATGACTTATATTAATATATAAAAAAAACACTGATAGTTTTATTTTATAATAAAGTAGTAGGAGATACAAAATAATTCAAATGTTTTCATAAGTCTTGGTTCAATTGGTACGTGTTGACATTATCAGAATGCAGATTGCGAGGTACTTATACTGGTAATCCCCTTCGAGTAGGTGTAACGGTGTTTTTATTAGGTTTTTAAGTATCGATCGTCATTCTGCATTTTGTATAATCGATTTTCATTAACAACCGAAAGCATCAAAGCGTAGCATTTATATCTGAGATAAGTGTTCGACAGAAATCATGGCTACAACACCTGCAGAAGAGTATTACTTAAGTGAACACTTACTCTACGGTATAAAGTTGACTTAGTGTTTTTATAAATTTTATTTCTACAATAAAATTATTGAAGCGCCAAAAGCCTAATGATTAAGAGTACGGATTGCCGATCATGAGGTCGTAGGTTCGAATCCGCCATTGTCCTAGCTTTAGTCCATGTCTTAGTCTTAGTTGAAATAGTTTAAATAAACAATTTTTAATTAATTATTTATTTCAAATATATTTCAATAATCTACTAATATTTTTTAATTAAACATAAATAAATACAATATAATATAATAATCGAAGAATGCAAATCATCAAATTGTTAATGTGTTAATATATTAATGTTAACTGACCAGCATAATTACGTTTCATCGTTTCACCGAGTACCGTGCGGACAATGTGCCCACTGGATGAGAGCGGTAGGTTCGTAGAATGGATGGCCGACAGGTCCTGGAATAGCGGCCATATACAAGTCTACACAGCGTAGGTAGATCTTCTAAATATGTACCAATGATCTGGTCAAGGTTGCCCCACGCTTAAACATCCGAAACTAACCAAGCAAACCTTTAGAAGAGGCCTTCGCAGTTTAGCCGAATATTGAGTCCAGACCAATCTTAAAATATGACTAACTCCAAATTTGTTTTAATAAAAATAAAAACGAACGAAATGTACTTTAAAGCATAATTATAAGCCATTTGCGCATATCGGGTAAAGCGTGTCGAAGTTGTCTATAAATACACAAAAATACGTAAGTAAAGGAAGGTTTGCGAGACGTCAGGGCTGCGTATCGGGGCAGGGCTGTCGCGAACACAGCGCGGGCTGTTCCGCCCGAGCGCGCCGCGGAGGTGGTCCCACCCCAACTCTAGATTACCTCACCCGCCCACCATAGCCAGAAGCTACACTCGCGCCATGCACTCTCTCATTCAACCACTACCGACCGACTGCCCAAGTGCCTGAACTGTTTGAATTGTTTTTCCGCGCCAAATTCATATTTTTACCTCAGATTCTGTGAAGTTTTTAGGTAATTTGCTCGTGTTTATATTTAAGGTAAATAGTGAATGTAGACGTTTCATTTGTGAAATATTTTCAGTTAGATGGAACTTTTTGAGTTAATTAGTTGCGTTCATTAATTTTGTAAAAAGTTCACAACAGTCACGATGATCAAGATGAATCCAAATTTAGGAAACCAAAACTGGCTCGACATTTAACTTTTTTGTTTTTTTAGCTGCTTGTGTTAATTTTATATAATAACAATGTTACCTGACTAACGACATTTTTTCACCTCCAATAATGTGGTGCTGAAATTAACAGTCATTTTCAGTATACATATTACTAGATTATGATCAGATAGTAAATGGAGATTTCATTACAATAATGTTGGGTTTGTACAATAAAAATAATATTTTTATTAATTTTTTTTTATTTAATGAAAGACCAAGAGTGAACACAAAATTTAATAATTATGGTTTACTTAGTGTTTTTCAATGTGTAAAAAATAGCAAAAAGCTAGCATTAACAATTAAAACTTATGTTTTAAATAAATACTACTCGTACTTTCATAAAACTGTTGTAGAAAAATAGGTCATATACATAAAGCAGGTGTAACATAAGTAGGTAACTAATATAAATAATCGCAAGATAAGTTTGATCTATACCTAAGTTTATCTATACATATAGTAAAAATGTAACTGGTCGCTGTCTGTACATTGAAGATATTTGAGAAAAACTATTATTGGGGGCATTCATAAACGCGATAAAACCCAAAGCAATGATTATTAGAAATTTTGTCTGTTTATCAGTTTGTCTGTGCGTTTGTTACCGCTAATCTCAGAAACAGCTTAACCGATTTGGGTGCGGTTTCACTAATGTATTATGGTAAGCTTCACTTAACATTTAGTGTTTCTTTTATCTTAATCGGTTTATAAATAAAAAAGTTATATCAATTTAACTGTGCTACGACAATACTGTGTCGACCCCATATACGCAGGAAAAGGGCAGGGATATGATGATGAGGTGACGGTAGTATTAAGTAGGTGATATCATTTAGTTTAAGTAAAATTGCAGGGCGGGTGTAACCGCGGGGCACAGCTAGTAATACATATTATGTTGGTATTACTCAAAATTAACTATCACATTGCGACTTTTTAATAGTAAAGTATACCAAAAAGTTTTGTTTCGGTAAAATTATTTCTGCCATATAGTGGTGGGGTCAGCTTTCCTAATTTTTCTTTTCCACTTCGCTCTGTCCTTATATTTAGTAATATTTTTAGCTTTGTTAAAGTCAGTATATATGGAATATACAAATGTAGGGCAAATATTATTATCACCTGTACAAAAATTTAAAATAAATAAAGACCCGAAAAAAATGATTTGCAAAAAATATAAGTGTTTTATTTTACTATAACTTCGCATTATAACTAGGAATAGAATCGAGAAATAATACCGTGAGGAACAATGTTATTATTTCTTCATTTGAACTGTGTCGCACCCTGGTGTGCGGCAATTTGTATAATGTTTTTTATTACAATAAGTATCATTGTTTCAGAATGAGAACAGCGTGGCGCACTATGGTTTATATGATGATACTTGCGCTTCTGCCAAAAGTTTCCGTGTACAACATCAAAACTGACGTAAACTTTGCCCCTTACTTCGTCAACGAGGAGGTATTCCAGAAATGTCTATTAAGTTACTTTTTTATCATACAGTCTTTGCGTAGTATGTGGACCGTTTTATCAGAGAAGTAATCCGATTTCACGAAATATCAGCGTAAAATTCTATTGATTATCTACCAACGCAAGGACAAATACCAAGCCGAGGGCAATACCTCTTTTCTCAATGGCTTGTTCGGTTTGGAGTTATAAGACTACATGTATAACTTTCGTCCCAACTAACTAATAAACTTAATTCATATACTTTATTTAAAAAAATGTATTGGACCAAAGTATGAATTTAATACTTGCTTTAACGTACAAAAAAAAAACAAATGAAGAATAAGTACTACACTATTATTCAATGTTTTACGATTGGCGCTGTGCTTATAATAAAAAAAATCAGTATAATACGTTATGAGCAAAGAAGGCACTATGTACAAAAATGCGAACGAATTATGCTGAGAGTGATTAACATACAGCTTATTTAGTCAATACGTCGTATATTCAAGATGTCGGTATTAACAGGTATAGAGTGACCAGCTCGTATCAAAGACTTAAATCCATAAAACATATATGGGACGAGCTCAGGAGATGAATCAATTACAACACAAAGTCGTTCCCAGATCCAGCTACCTCACAAAATAAAATAAATAAATAACTATAAAATTATTAAATATAAAGTGTTTATTTCATAAAGCTCGTAGCTCCAGTATTTTGAATGTTATTGAGGTTGTGCGGCCCACTGTTATTCTAGTAGCGTCACAAAACGAAATTTTGAATTATTATATTTAACGTCTTACTATCGCTAGTCCCATTGTACACAATGTAAAGTTAAATTACTCAAGTAGGTATTTAATTACTGTCTCTATTTGGCGCCGCTACACCAATCAGCCAATAGGTTCGAATTTATCAAGATAATGACAAAATAATAGCATATATAAATATGTATCTTGTACCAAAATACCTGCTGTTATTTGAAGTGATCAAAAGGTTAAAATAATATCTGACGATGAAATTTGTATGCATGTGACAGCTGCGCATTGCTTCCAATCCAATTCCCACGCATTGATGCTTTATCAAGGCACGATATGGTTAATGTCACGAACTTATTGCGTTAATAAGATTTTTTTACGGTTTTACACTTTACAAACCCGCCTGAAGCAAAAACTAAGGCAGCCATAACGACTGCCGACAGGAGTGTAGTAACGGCGAACCTGTAGAGAAGGTATCCGCCCAACCAATGACAAACTTCGACATTCGACTAACTCGGCAACGGAATTGTCTTTGATCACACTGATAAAATCCGAGTCACAATTCCCGAGGAGGGTTGGCGTCAGACAGGCGGCCCGCGGCTGGCCGTAAAAACTCTAGCCAAAAGCTATACAGTATGGACACGTACGTTGACACTGTACAGATCCCACATGAATGGGAAACGGTCAAGGAAATGATGATGATCGTATCTAAGAAATGACAAAATCGAGTTATGACTTATTGATTATTATCGGCCGCGATGATGGATTGGAATCCAATACTGGAGTATTGGTTCCGGTTCGTGGTTCTATCGTTTTATAGGTTTGCACATCGATATACTGTATATATGTATATACAGTTTGCATGTAAAGTAGAGAAGTGATCTATAAATAATAAAATATAATAATCACACATTTGATCTTCCGTCATAATCAGAAATCAGGACGATAGAATTCAGGGTTGGAAATTGTGTGATTGGAAAGTGAACACCCTACCATAGAACATGGATTTCCTATATTACATTATTAATTTACTTCTAGTTTATTAAAATCATGGCCTATGGTATTGTGCCTTATGGATAAAATGAATTTAGAATTCTTATAAATATCTCGATTTGGGTTGATGTCAATGAACATATTATATCCTATATTCAGAACATCGAGCACGTTATTCTTTGTACACTTGCAGAAATATATGTAGATCCATTTTACAAAAGATAATTGTTATTTTTTCAAATTAAAACCTCATTAGTAAATAAACATCAGCTTAACACTATACTAGTTAAATCTATCATTAATTTGTAGGTATTTTATTTTCAGTACGTGCGTCACATACATTCAATGGTGAACGCATACAGCAACAGAGGCAGCGCGGCCGACGGGCTCGTCATTGAGACCAACGCACTCATAGATACCAAGTACCGCACGTGGAAGCGCAACGCGGACCTCATCAACTCGCTCCTCGCGCTGCCGAAGGGCATGAACGAAGCTGGCCGCTAAATGCCCCAATTAAACACAAACTAGCCTCGTATGTTGTTAATAGCCTTCTAATAAATCGATAACACTGTTAAAAGTTGACTCCTTCACGAGCATCTTATGCTTACCGCATAATAAACTTTTATTTATGTATACTTACATGTCTCAGCTAAAATAAATTAAGTACGCGGAATGGTTTTTGTGACAAGGTTAGAAATAGTTTATTATTTTCGGCACAGTTGCCGGCAAAGCAAAAAGTCTCTTTCACAAGATGTATCGAGAGACCTCCATACACGGCTTTTTTTATCCTTATGCATTAAATCTCCGCCTAAGCCACTGAATCTCATCATTTACAATCAAAACCAATATCCTGTTAGAATTAATAACTTTCCCTTACCCAAAAATATTTCCACAAAGGTCCTAAAGTATAAATTTCGAAAGATTCGACAAAATTTTCAAAATCAAATTCAACACACCGGGATTAAAGTAAAATAAAAAGAAATTGTTTGTACAAATTTTAATTTATTTTACAAATACCTACATACATCAATACATCACTTTTCCGTTCGCACTCAATTGAATTGGTATTACTTTCAATAGTGTTACAACAGTATTATTGGAAAAACAACTCCCAGTGTTACACGGCACTTGCTTCATTGTACGTGTTACTTAGATATAATGAATTACAAAAAATATGTCAATGTTAAGAATTTTATATAAATACCACCGATTTTTTTGTATATACAATTAATTGATAACGCTCTTTGATTGTTCAGATTTATCAAGTATTCGATATTCCAAGTTTATATTTAATGTGATAAAGTCGAAGGTTTATTGCTTTGATAATCGACCCAACCCAACACATATGATTTTTTAAAAATTCTCCTCAGTTGGAATCAAACCCTGGTCATGAATTGAACAACTATTGCTCTGTGCGCAATGCTACGAGGCCCCCAAGTGGAAGATGTAATGCAAATATCTTTGAATTAAAAAAAAATCATTTTTATTAAAGTAGGCAGTGACTGCATGCAGTCCGTCGGCTTTATTAGGACACAAATTAATCAAGGTATAAGATTTTTACAATTTTAGCAATTGATTTTTTTACATAACAATAAGGGAAATGGAATCTAAATTACCAAAAGTAGGTAAACAACGATAATCGAGTCGTATCGCCTGATCAGTGAGGAGGTGCCGTAGGGAGGCCTAATTCTAGTCCTCTCCCTTCCCATGCTTTTCTAATAAGGATGGAATGGGAGGGAAGAAGAGGAAGGGTAGGAAAAAGACACATCCTTTTTCCTATTTATCCCCCCTCCTCCGTCCAAGGTAGGCAATGCGTCTGCATCTCATTAGGTTGTTGAAGATTCCTTTGGGTATCGGTCACTTAATATGATTGTTGCTTGCTCGTTTGCCACCTTGTTCCGTAAAATAACAGCATCATCGAATGTTCGAATAGCAATAATGGAAACTTTTACTTTCAGTACAACTGTAAATAATCGCAAAATAACAGGTCCGTTTTGATAGCTGTCAGTGCAATGGACGTGAAGGATCTAATTGACTGGAAGACTATCCGATTTTCACGATAACGGTCCATTTTATTTAAAATTTATTGCTCTGTGGTTGTTTGAATGAACACTGCCAGGAGTATTGGTGTCACATAGATATATTTATCTATCTTATCTGCTAAAACGGACCTATTATTGTAACACATATAAAAAAATATTATTCATAATTAATTATTATATTTATATATAGCTGTACTAAGTAATTAAAGAATTATTTTAAAAAATCGAACGAGAGTTGTTGATCTAAATAGAATTTATTTTAGGATTTCTTGTCCAGAGTGGAATTTACATAAACATTTTTTAAGAATAAAGTTTCACAACGTTTGTAATTACCGTAAACATAATTTTTTTCGTCCAAAATCTCTATGTATGGACTATTCTAAAAGGTTTAATGTTTTATATTTTTTTGTTTACATTTTTTTACATTATTTTTGTTTGTTTTTTCTGCGTCATGCCACACATTTTTTATTGCGTTTGCATATATTTGTTTTTTCATTCATAATAATTGGCAATGACCTTTCAACATCAAGAGTGTTGTAAATTTTAACATTTCTCTTAGAAGTAATATATATATTTGCAATTTAAAATCACAATGAATACAATCTGTCAGTGAGGTTGGTTCATTGAAGATTTTATTGCGTACGTACATTGGAGAACGCAAGTGTTAGGTTATGTCAGGCAGTGTAAGGTTAGAACTTGAGCGAGAAGCCAGGCGCGACGTTGACAGACCGCGCGTGGAGCTGAAAGCCGAGCGACTCGTCCGAGTCGGCACGCGCGTACTGCGCGTAGGCGGCGCCCCCGGCGGGCGGTCGCGGGCTGTGCGTCGTGCGCCGGTTGCCCTCTGACTTGGCCGGCCACGTAGGGAACATCGCCGGCTCTATGGCTACCGGTTGCTCCTTCAATAAAAAATATCACAGAAAATTAGGCGGTTTAAGTGGCAAGGACAAGAAAAATAATTCAGAAGATTGATAACGTTTCTCAGTACTTCGTCTGACAAAAACTGCAAAAGGATTTGGACACTCCACATTCGATTTGAATGAAAAATATTATTTAGGCTATTTTTCTTGACATGTCTATATCATGCTACATATATTTTTGTACACTTTAAAACCAAATGTTATTATTAATAAAAAATAATTTAATCCATTCAATAACTATTTTATAAATATATTTTAAAAATACTAATGTTATAAATTGGAATTGAGCGGTAGAGTCCGTAACATCTGTTGCACGATTGAACCAGCTTGACCGGTGAAATACCATGATCTCACAGAAGACAGGCGTGAAGTAGAGTATTATGCGACAGAGTATTATGCGTTTCGTCTGATGAGTGAGGTACGCCTCTTCCCCTTCCCTCCTCTATCCATAAAGGTAGGCAACGCATCTGCAACTCATTAGCATATTGATTATGGGTAGCGGTCACTTTATATCGTGTGAACCGCTTGCTCGTTTGCCACCTTCTACTATAAAAAATATATACTTAAGGCATAAATATAATCTAAACATATAAGAAACGGTCCTAAATGGCTTTCTGGAATGATCCTAGTCCCCGCCCACACGCAACTACTAACTAATAGTCCTAAATGAAATAGAAGATGGTCAAAATAGTTTGAAAACAGTTTTGAAAGATTAAATAAAATTACAAAATTAATTCTGTTAATTTCTGAAGTTTATTTATTTTACGATTAACTAAATAAAAACCTTGTTACCTTGAAATAGGCGTGTTCTAGAGCGGCATCAGCTGTTAATCTTCGGGCTGGGTTGTAAGTAAGAAATCCTTGCAGAAGCGACAAGCCAGTTTCGGAAAGCAAGTCGGATCCTATGCGCTGCCGTAGTCCGCCCGGCGGGTGTTCTGCGAATGTCATCTTCTGAACTGCGGGTAGCTCGTTGTAGCCCGGCCATAACAACTCGGACGGCGTACCAAGATCCTATAATTTTTGAAGATGAATAAGGCATATAAACATTTTTATTTTATTAATAATAAATACTACGTGAAGAGGGATGTGAAATTTACCTTAAATATTCGATTTAGTTGGTCGACTTCAGACTTGCCGGGAAACAAGGGATTCATTGTGATAAATTCGGCAAATATGCAGCCAACACTCCACATGTCGATTGGCGTCGAGTACTCCTTACAACAAAGCAGGAGTTCCGGCGCGCGATACCACAGAGTCACTACGATTGGCGTGTACTGGCGGAGGGGCGAACCGTATTCCCGAGCCAGGCCAAAGTCTCCTACCTAAAATAACATATGAATAAGCGACTTAAAAACTTATTTCTATGTATATTCACACTTAATAAAAACATTTTTATCTGTAATTCTTTAAAAAAATATGTTTATAACAGGAGGCAAACAAGCCGGCCGACCACTTATGTTACCATTGGTACAATAAACAAAAAAAATACTTTTTACTTCTTTTTCTTCAATAAGGTTTATTGAAGTGTACAGTGTGAGTGTGAGTGAGAGTGTGAGTACAACAGGAAGTGTAGAAATCATTTTATGCTTTCAGACATTATGTAGTCAGTAATTTAACAGCAGTGAGTAGTATAGGCCCAAAATCTACCTAGGTTAAAATATTTAAGTATACAAGACTACTTAATTCAGGAACTAATTTCTGCAAAGGTGGCTGGCGATTGAAACCGCTTTACCTATCTGATATTTAATAAAAATTATATTTACCTTCAACACTCCTTTGTGTGATAGTAGAAGATTGCTTGTTTTAAGATCTCTATGTAATATCCAGTTGTCGTGCAAGTGATGGACAGCCTTTAACAGCTGTGTCATAAGACATTTTATTTCTCCTGAAAAAATAAAAGTGTGGAGTCAACTAATAAGTCGTTGGACACGGATTAATATCACAAATCTAAACTTCCGTGCAAATTGACTAGACTTGATGACATATACATAAAATTATAAGAATATAAAAGGAAGGAAAAATAAATTATTCCCGCTAATTTCGTTTCTACTTTGATGTATTTTGATAAGGGTCATAACCAGTTTAACTAATACGTCAGAATATCAATCAATGACTTAAAAATCAAGAAGCTTACCAGGTAGAAAGACTTGTTTCTTTCCCCGCATCGTCTCCATCAAGCTCTTCAGGTCGTGTTCAACGTAATCCATGACGATGAAGATCTTGTCCATGTTGGAGCCCACGACGATCTCCCGCACGGTCACGATGTTTGGGTGCTGGCCCTGCAACAAGCGACCGCAATGTGCGATTCGTTAGAAAATAGCGTGCCCGAGACACGCAGCGTCCACCGTGCGGAGACCAAAACAAATATTAAAATATTCTGCAGGAGAAATAAAAAAAGTATTAGTAGTAATGCAGAATGTAACTTAATTAATTACATGACATACGTAGACACACATCGCGTTACCTAGAGAAGTTTTTCGCGATTACGGATTTCAATTGTAGTACTTTCAAAAAAAGTAAAAAGCACAACATTTGTACTACAACCAAACGTAACAGTCTATAACATGCTACGTAAATTAAAAGAAATATTCATAAAAATCAGCCATCAGAATGTCTTGGACGTAGATCCTAAAATTATTACATTTATTATTGTTGCACATATTTGGTGCATCTACGCCATGTCAATTAAAAGATATCGTATAACTCCGTAGTACGTAACAACTGTACAAGTGTACAAAACCATATAATTGACAAAAAACCGCACAGTCGTACTTTACTATTATTACGAGGCGAGTCCAGTGTTCAATTCTAGTGAGGAAAATTTCATATGTAACTTTGCAGTTATTGTAGTCAGTTTACAGCCAGTCATCTATCACACTAGGGACGTGATATAAGTTCATTTGGCCAAATATGACTACCTGTGATGGTCTGTGATCCGTCACCCTTATTTAGTAAATCAAAACATTATAAAACATATAAATATACATGTTATTATAACAATGATTTAATAAGCACACTTTCTTTCTAACCTTTATAAGAGGTTCCAATCACCACACTTCTAATGGGTTTCTATAGAATATCATTAAATTGGCTACAAAAGTTTTATATAATAATAATGGCATAACTATATTTAACTTCAATAAATAAAACTTGATATATAAAGGGGTATAAAAACCTAAAATAATTTGAATAATTATTTTGGAGCAAAACTATTTTGAATTAATTTTATGGCCAATTTCATTTGCCTAATAATCACAGCCAACAAACTAGAAAAAGTTGTACAACAAATATGTAGTAATGCATGTCACTGAGCGATTTTGAACTTCGTCAGTGTATAATCGGACTATGTATATTATAAACTGTCAACAAATATTTAACTGAACGAATCAATGACAGACATATCATATCAAACCCAACAAACCTATTTTTCTTTGTAAAAGATAATCTTAAGATATATAAGAGTATACTTTTATATATTTAACTATCATGTCCAGTCTAACAAACCTAATCTATAATTATTTTCCATTCCAACTTAAACCTTAACAGAATAACGCAAGCAAAATTTTAGTTCACAATATCACTTCGACAGTTTATAAACTGTCGAGAAATAAGTCAAATCGTAAATAATTCGTTCAGTTCACAGTTTACTGAAAGCTTATAATATTTCTAATCGGATTATAAACTGACGAATAGGTCGGTGACACATATAAAACGGTAATATTCAACGACTCTGTACACAAATCTCCATCATCACAGGTTACAAAAACTTTTAAGGGCATTTCACATAACAAAAGGTTAACGAAGTATTCTAGTGTTACATAATTAGTATTTAATAGACTTGTCTTAGATATTGTAGTGTGAAAAGCCATAAGAACCTTATACTTATCAAAAAACATCGAAAATATTGTTTGAGATGGCGATGCAAATATTTTTATGCAAATAATAAACTAATTTGTTTATTTCAAAAACTTGTCTCATGTAAAATAATTGGACCTATAAATACGAATATTGTTATGTATATTGGTACATTTGTTTTGATGAGCAAAGTAGGACATTTTTGTATAGTTAGTTTAAGTACTAGAAGGCTTATCTAATCTAGACTATTAAATATTTCAAATAGTAGACAAGCTCTAAGCCACCATATAAGTGCACCGAATATAAAGCATTTGTAGTGTAAAGGGTCATGTAATTGATTTCTCTCAAAACCAGAAGTAGTCAACCTTTGGCCAATTTTGATTCACAGATACTATATTAGCACTTAGGTCATATACATCAATTTGTAGTTAAGAATTTTTGCAGCTACCAAACATTTAGTTTTTATATCAAGCAGTGCTAAACAGCAATATTATAAAGAATCCTAAAATTATATTTTTTAGACCAACCAACTGGAATCCATCCAATTGAATTTTATTTTAACACATAAAAATGAGCATTGATTTTAAATTGTCTCACAAATAATTTAACTATTACGAAAAACGTCCTAATTTGATTTCTTAGTGCATTTTAATCCCTTAACCATCTTTAGCTGATCTTAATCAAAGGCTTGCTATGCGACACAGTTATTGTGTTGGACTAATGGATAAAATTAATTAATTTTAAGGCTGTATTGTAAGTGCCTAGTAGTTTAATCAACTTCTTTGTTGATTATTGCAAACTAATGGTACTGGTTCTGTTGAAAATGCACACAACAGCGGTGTTCATTATTCCTAAGAAATATCTATATTAAGTTGTTTCGAGTGAGCAAAGTGACATAATTTAGTTTTTCGAAGAAAAAAAATTATACAATAAAGTTTACAGTGTCTGTCAAATATGTTCTAAAACGAACCTGCCACCAATGAAACACGTACCACGTGCTATCACGGGATCGGTTCATTAGTTACCTTAAATTAATCGCCATTCATCAAATACTATGCGTACAAATGCGATCATTGTTTTGCTCCTTGCATTTTCAGGTTCGTAAATCATCGTAGAGTTTGCATAAAAAATAACTTTAAGCAACTTATCTCCCTTTATTGGAATTGTGACAATTGCGAAAGATGCTGATCTAATGCCTAAAAAGTAACAACAATATGCAACAAACAAGTATTAGCAACATCAAAACTATATTATCTAGTGAATTACTTAGCCAGACTTAAAGCAAAATTCAAAGTAGTACTTTTCAAAGTGCACATTTTTTTAACTATAATGTAATATTACATGGCATAGTACTAATTGATTTTATCATAAACAAAACTATGATTATAAATCTTGGATTTTACATAATGTAAAATACACAATACAAACAATGCTTTACCAAAGCCTGTCTCCTTAACATTTTAATTTAGATTGTTAAAAATAGGATTATATGTACCTTTTTATTTTTTAATTATGTACCTTTCGCAATATTTTTCCTTAAATAATCATACAAGGTAATATAGGTCTTTTTTGTGCACTTGGTATTATTATACAATGTATTATAAGAATTTGCATTGTTGTTAAATGTAGAAGTAGAATAATTAACTGAGACATCATTAGGGACCCTTGACCAGCATCAGAATTCCGCACTTTAGACAAATTGGAATAATATTATTTGAAAAGAAAAAATAATCGTCAATCGAATATAATAAATGCAGCAGAATATTAATAAGATTGCATAGGAGCACACACTATAGAAAATTAGAAACATAGATATAAATGGCAACTTACAAACTAGCTTATATTTTTACATGAGACAGAGTTTTTAGTAATAACATTTAACATCCACTATAAATAAATAAAAAAACAAACTTAACACTCTTACTATGCTAGATGAACAAGGATACGTGACTGTAAATATATTATTTTTGTATTCGTTTGTGGGATTAGCATGTCACAAAAGTATCATTCCAAATTTTCAAAGTATTTTGTAATTGCAAAACGAATGGGCTTAGTCTAAACATCTTACATAAATATGCTAAGTATTTAAAAAAACGTTTTAAAAGGTCAAAAATGCACTGTACAAATAGTGCATCCTACTCGTGTAGCATAATTTCCTTTCTCAGATCACTTAAATTTGTTAATAACTAGTTAATTAATGTTATCAACATTTGTTTCAATGCCAATTGCATTGTATTATAAAAAATGGCCATATTGATATTCTTTTCTGTTACCCATCCAAATTTGCTTTGAATAAATTGTAAGTCTTATCGGCTATAAATCGGCGTTTCATGATGACATGACATCATTATACAATTCAAGTTTTTTTGTAATAAAAAAAGTATGTACATGTATATAAATATTTTACATAAGTAGATTTGAACCAGTCTTCATCTAAATGAAAATAAATAAAGTAAAATAGTTTTGTTATTTCTTTTAAAAACTTCTCGTTATTAAAAGAAATAACATATAATTAGAGCTTATTTGTCATGTTTTATTGATCAATACAGCCAGTAGAAACCTTTAGGAGACAAGGACCAGAAATTAATCTGAAATTATCAGATTAAAATTTGGATCACCTGATTACCGAACAAATTAAACATCATTAAGTCTGTTTTGTTTCACATACAAACTAAAAAGTATTTACTTATTTTTTTGGACTAACATAAGTCAAGCCTCTCACTGTTTTAGGGGATCCATCATCCAAAATGGGGTGATTTAATCGAAAATGGCTAGCTTGCCTGTGCACACTTTCAAACAAAAATAAAACCATTGGAATATGTCTCAAGCCGAAAGTCTATGAGCAGAGTGTATTGCCAGCATACATAACAGTACAGAGACGTAGCCCCTCACTGCGAGCACCATTAGACGCCTCAAAGTCACTGAAAGGACAATGGAGAGGGGCAATCCACGCAGTGTCTCTGCAAAATCGCATCAGAAATGATGTGATCTGCAGTAGAATCACCGACATTGCCCGAAGAATTGCAAAGCGGAAATGGGCCAGACACATTGCTTGCAGAACGGATGGCCGGTGGCGCCGAAAAGTCCTAGTGCGGCAGCCACGTACTCAGCGTAGGTAGACCGCCCACACGATGACGCGATGATGAATTGGTAACAAACGGCAACTGTGCATTCTTTGAAGTATTATTCAATCCATCCCAAAACAATATGATAGGGAGAGGAGCTATATTAGTACATTCAACCTGATTTGGAAATTACTAGGTTCTTTATTTTAAGCACATTGTATAAAATGTCAAAACTATATTAAAAATTAACTGTACAATATAATAATTTTATGTACTTTTACCCTCGTGGACAATTTAAAATTGTGGACAGTTTTTGTTAAAGAAAACTTGGTCAGTTCCCAAGGAGACTTTCACAATCAAGTTGTACAAAATACAATAAATCTGGTACTTTTAGGCATCCCCAACAACTTTCAAGATCAGATCAGATCAGCAATCAGATTTTAATTTTCAAATTTATAGCATAATTAAAGATGAACCTGAGTGGTTAAGACAATTATATTTTATTGCACCCTCTAACTTTAAAACTGTCTTGAAATTCAAATCGACTTTACACAAATTTAGATCAAATTCTTTACAAAAGTTTAAAATTCTAAGTCACAATTCTAAGCGATTTTTTATCATATTTACGTTTTAACTATAATAAAAATAAAGCTTTTATCTTTTAGGTCACCATTAGTAAAAAAATAACGAACTAAAAAGCCACTAATAATTTTAATGCAATTGGAGTAAATACGTACAGCAATTGCTATTGCAAATACGTTATATTTAAACAATCAATTTTGTCTTAGGTTTTAACCAACCTAACCAAAATATATATGTTGTATCATTTGTCTTAATAAATTTATAAAATCTATTGAATAATCCATGTGATAGTGAAACATCTTGTTTGTGACTACTAATTTTTAAGAAATTGTAGACAACTATAAGTAATTGTTTTGATGCTACTGCCATTAAATTTTTAAACACCAATATTTCATTTCCTTTAGTCAAATTTAGCTTTCATTACAAATCTTTCAAACATACCAAAACATTAACAATAATTTTCTTAGATATCCCTGATCTAACAAAAAATTACGGGAAAACTTACAAGGAAATTATATTTTTAATCAATGCTGATGCATTAAGGAAATACTTGAGTATTAATTATGCATTTTACTATAAGTAAAATACTGCCTCATGATAGTATTGAATATGTAGAGGAATATTTAAATTTAGGACAAACAATTGCACCAACAGACCTAAACAAAAAAAACATTGAAGAATAGGAAATGCATGGTAAAGATATTGGAGTCTCAGACGTCAAAGTCATGAAAAACAATTAAATAAGTATGACACTAAAGATAAAGTGTTCAATACTTGAATATTACCAATACTCATATATGGATGCCAAACTGGGACCCTTTCCTAAAGCACAGGTCAAGAAGCTAAAACATGACAAAACTAAACTAAACTTTAATGTATTCGTACACAGTCATAATGCGAAGAGAAAGTGGAAGACCTTCACGGAAATGGGTAGATGAAGTAAAGAGGGTTGCAGGCACAATATTGTTAAAAGCTTGGAGGAAGCCTATGCTAGCGAGCCAACAGTAGTAGTAAACTGAACCATAACACCTCTATATTGACCTACAAATGCAACATAATGACCTACTATAGCAATAAAGTGACCTTTCACAACTCTTATCTAAGTTACAATGGCAATAGGTGATTGGTACAAAACCAATGAAAAAAATTGTCACAAGTCTAAACTGAGCAAAAATGACAATAAAGTAACATATCATAGGTCTAAAATTAGCTACAATGGCAACAAATTGACCTATCATAGGTCTTACCTGAACTACAGTGTCAATGCTCTACTACAACTCTAAACCCAGCTCCAAAGTTTACAACTGAGAAACTCTGTTTCAATTGACTTAGTTCTTTAAACTGAACTACCCAATATGAAATTAATGTAAATAACTATAAAATGAATTATATTAGCAGTTCAATTACCAACATCGACTTCAAATTAAGCTATGTAAACTTCATTACCTACCTTGATTTATTGGTGACTAAAAGTGATGGTTCTTAGTGGAAACAATCAAATAACCCTAAAATAATGAAAATTTCAGAAAATAACAAATCAAGTTACAAGACTTCAACAAAGTAAATGCAAATATATTATTATATAGTACCAAACAAAGCAAACCACAATTAAAAATAATGAGACATAGATAATATTAACAGTTGGTTAAAAAAAAAACCAAATGCTTGTATGATTATTATAATTCATTGCATAATTTGATGTGATGAACTATACCTAATTATACCTGTGATACACAGGGAAAGAATACGAAACCGCGTCACTCTTCAGAATCGTTCAAGCTGTTTAGGCTACAGGAGGTCACAATGGAACAGACATACATACTCACATTCATACATACATGCCAAAAACATTACCCTCCTTCTGGGTCAGTCGGACCAAAATTATTAATTTGAACAATCCAATTAACACACAGACAATTGTAACTGGTTGAGAATATTTCTATTCATTTCTTAAAGATTTTTTAAGGAACGCAATTCACTCAAACACAAACTAAACTAAAACTTAGTGATGCTTCCTGAAACAAGCCAAATACAGAACACTACAAATTCCCTTTAAATTATCAAAACACAAGTTGGATTTTTGCCACTCCAGTAAAAACGCTAATTTGTACCAAAAAATTCTAATTCTTATAGCGCCATCTTTTCGCTTTCGCTATCAATGGAGATAAATCAATTGACAACAATGCAAAATCTAAACCTCTCTGTGAGATTGTGTTATATTACATTATTCGGAAAAATACGGCCTTACGATGGCAGAAATATCAATGCATAGAGAAGCTCAAACCACAGCTAGTATGAATTAAACATGAAAACTGAAGAACCGATTTTTGTAAACAATGGACTGTAGTTACATTCAAGAATGTAAATATAGCAACAAAGTAAAATATTGTGAGAATATTAAAAATAAAGAGTATGTGAGCTAAATGTATGAGGTACGAGGATATTATAAAAATAACTTAAAAGATAAGTGTATTGCGTTTACAATTGTGGCTGGTAGAATCAATATACAATCAGCAAATGTAACTGTGAAAACTGCATCAGGTAACAAACAACTTTGTTCAGAGCACAACTTGGCAGACTGATACATGTTTGATAACATATTATATACTAGAAACCTGGCCCAGTTTCACTTGGACAGATAAATAAACAATTAAAAATATAGCCTCAATTGCTGACAGGAGAGCTTTCTATTGGTGAAAGAACTTTTAATATCAGTTTAGTAGTTTATCCCGAACACTGAAATCTTTTCTCTTTATAAAATTAGATCTCATTTGTTTAGATTATTTCATTTCAATACAAAATATGTACTAACTGGGATGTGCGTCATAATACATAAAATATAGTATCATATGGCTTAACTTTATCGTTAAATTCTGTATACTTGTATTATAAGGCTATGAAGTAATTGATGTTGATTAAGTAGACTATTCTCCATTTGGTTAAATCTCATCTTAAATGTTTCTTTTTAAATAATTTGAAGGCATATTCTTATATCTTAATCAATTACTATCAAACATTTTCATATCAAATTTAAATTTGTTTTTACTTTAACTTTTGCAACGTGAATTTGATTCACTAATCACTGAAAGGTGAATGTCCCTCTTAGATGCTTATAAATGTTTGGTATTATAACAATGGTTTTGTTCAAATGAAAATATCCACTGTACTCGCCTTTTGTTGTCTCCAATCTCCTTCCATATTCTCTATTTTACAGTACATAGACAAATTTTTGAATGTGTCTTCATTCAAATTTCATAATTTCATTTATATCTCCACACATGTTATCTCCGTGTTGTAAACAACTTATAGCAACTAGTATTTTTAATTTAAAAATACTGGTGTATTTCTTATTAGAGTCACTAATAATTCTCCATTTTCATATAACATGAATATCTTCTGCCGCAACCAAACATTAACATACACAACTGTAGGCCATTACATTTATTGACAAGACTGTGATTGATTCTATCAAGTAGATGTAGTCCAATGAACTGCAATTATTAGTACTTCATTTTGAAATCATTCAATGAAAAAAACACAAAAATTCATGATACCATAAAAATATAAATTTCAGTATTTTAATATAAATAAAACATATTAGTTACGTTTCTATCAAATTAAAATCCTTGAAAACTAATTCCGTAATTTTTTGTTTCATACAAAAAAGTTCTATAAAATTAAATATGTTGAATGAATGATAAGTGCTTCCTAAAAAATATAACAATAACAAAAGGTTATCACTTAAGCTTTCTTTCCTTTTGATTTTTGATGATTCCAATATTTGTGTAACATTTCAATATTAACTTAAAATTACATTTTTTATGAACTCTTCATTAACTACTGTTAAAAAACCCTAAAGATCCTGCCTGATCCTGCTATGTATAGGTTTTCGATTTGAAATTTCAATTGAATCTTTTACATATCAACTTTTTTCAAACAACTAATTTCATCATTTTGTAAATCAAATTCAGACTTCTTCACAAGCTATCATTTTGATTTCTTCAATTTCCACATTTTCCATGTCAATTTGACAATTTAATCTTCTGAATGTGATTTGTAAATGTCTAAATTTGAAGTTAAAACCAATATAATTTAGTATATACTTTTGTGTTATGCTTTTCCCATTAAATTCCAAGAAATGTCGCAAATCACGCTATTGGTTAATGACGCATTGTGAATACAATAAAAATGTAATAAATATGTTATACATTAATATTTATGATTATTACATTTACCTTAATTCTGATGGCAGTAGACATTTTACACATGGAGAATATTTTATATAATTGCATCGCCTTCTCAACAAACCTTCGATGTTTATACTTTTATCTAGATGTACCGTTTAAAACAAGTGCTTTTCAATGCACATGATGTTTGGACACAAAAGAAGTAGAAAGTATTGGAGATATTGTTCCCCTGGAATAAATTCCTTATAAGATACTTAGGCCCGCCCGTGTATCGAAGTTGTTAACCCTTGCAACAGGGTCACACCTCTAGCACAACCCTCTTCAGGTAAGAGGTGCCGGGCCTGTAGGAATAAAATACAAGGCATTAATAATGTGATTGTTACATGTGAGCCATCGAGTGCTTACAGCTCATGACTCAATCAACCTGCTTAGGAATGGAAAATTTAGAATGTTGTAAAAATGTACCTTTAATTGAGAGCACTGAAGCAATACGATAGCTCAAGTGAGCTTACAATAGAGAATAAAAAGAGGTTGTGATCCTACCTTAAGCAAAGTATTGATCTCTCTCAGCGAAGTGATAGGGAAACCCTCCTTCTCCTTTTCCATTTTTAAACGTTTTAAAGCCACTATTTCTTCAGTTGTCTTATCACGAGCTCTGTAAACAACTCCATATGTGCCTTCCTCGATTCTGTTCAGACATTGAAATTCCTCAACTGATCGACATCCCTATAAAATGAATATTGTTAATAAACCATCAAAAACGTTGCATCAGATATTACGTGCCAAATTTATTATCCTATAAAACAATTTCTAAATTTCACAAAAAAATAAATACATTGTTTAAGTTTTACATATAATAAACATGACTGTTATTAAAAAAGAACATTTTTTCAAAGAAAGAACAAGTCACAACAAAAAACAAGTCCAGTAATTTAGCTTATGGGTTACTTGTGGATTAATTACATACATCTTACATGAATACAACTCATCCACTTATAATCAAGGTCATAAAACTACAAATATTTAGGCATAAATATAATTTTTACCTGTAAAGCAGGAAAGTATGGTGGAAGTAAATTAATTGCTTCTTCTTTTAGTCTCAATTTTTCATCATCATCTTCCACTTTCTCTTCTTCTGCTGATGCTTTTCCATTTTCACCGGGAGGGGGAGGTGAAAACGAATGAGATCTGCTTCTACTTTTAGATCTAGAATTTGACCTGAAAACATAAAAATTAAAAACTTGGAAATTCAATGGCAATAAGTTGATATTTAAACATTGATGTATTCCATCTACATGATATAATAAACATGTAAAATTGTGTTTAATTTATCAATAAACAGAATCAGCTATCCTACCTGTATATCCTACACAACAAAAAAAGGATATCAGTAATATAATAAAAAAATAACAAGCCTAGTTTAGCAGCAGCCATGTTTTTTCATATCTCTAATCCTGATGTTTTAAGAATTGAAGTATTTTTAATTTGTTTGTAAGTCAGATCTCACAAAAATAATACATATATAATATATAATATTTGATCTATGCTCATAGACTATGAAAATATAATTTTAATATCCTAGTAAATCATTAGCGAATTTATTGATCTTCGCAATGAGGCAATCTTAATTATTCATATACCTTCTAGATCCATGGGAGGATGGACTTCTGTGAACTGATTTAGGTGAGGGTGATTTTGATTTGGAGTTTTGTCTTGCATTTGATTTCTCAACTTCTTCTTCTTTGTCGCTTTTATCTTCCTTTTCAGATTTTTCTTGATTGTCATCATCATCTGCTGATTTTGAATCAGCATCAGAGTCAGAATCTGTGGTAGTGTCTTCATCTGTCTCACTATTTGAATGTTCACCTAAAAATATAGGATTGTTAATATACTTTTATTCATTGTTAAAGTTACATTTTTCTTATTTTATATAGTAAAATTTACCTTCTTCTGGTTCTGAATGAACAGAATCACTCTTCATATCTGTGTCACTGGCATCAGATACAGTTACAACGGAGTCATAGTTAGGAGATTGTTGTCTCTTCTTCTTGTTAGCAACATCTTCTGATGAAACAGATCTTTTCTTTCCACGACGACGACGCTCCTCACGCCGAGCTTCCAATTCGGTCCGTGATCCATGTTTACGTTTTTCCATTTCCCTTTCTGTAAAATACAATTTGATTTAAACATGATATATAAATAATACCCTTAATTAATACTTATATGCTAGTTCAACTAGAATTAAAAAAAAAAGATTGATTATTATAGATAAAAGTAAACAATGTTTACAATGACCTACCTGCTTCTAACAATCTTTTCCTCCTTTCTTGTTGATGCCTGTCCAATGATGAATGTCTTTGATGATCATCAGATTTTGATTCTTTATCAGTGTAGTCTGACTGTTTTTTAGTGTCTTGACTTTGTAATTCTTTTGATATCCTTTTACTAAGTAATCTTGTCCTTAAGTCTTCTAACTCTTTATCACCAGAAGTTCTATCTCGATTTTCTTTCTCATTGTTGTGATTAGGTCTATTTTCTTCAGCTAGCGACCTTAATCTGGATTCAATTTTCTCTGTTTCAAAACGTTTTCTCTCATTATTATCTGAATACTTGTTTTGTCTTTCACGACTTATATACATTTCACGATCCCTTTGAACATCTTTCTCTTTATAAACATCTTTTTCTCTGTACACATCTCTTTGACGTGGTGCTTCACGGTATAAAGGATTTTCCCTATACATTTCCCTTTCCTTGTAATGTTCTCTTTCTCTATAAGGATCCTTTTCTCTATACACATCCTTTTCTCTGTACATCTCCCGTTCACGGTATAATTCTTTCTCCCTCATTTCCTTTTCACGATATGGATCCTTTTCTCTGTAGTACTGTTTCTCTCTGTAATATTCTTTTGTCATATCTTCACGTTCCAGATTTTTTGTAACTTCCCCACGCTTAGATTTATCAGACTTGTCGCGTTCCCTGAACCAAAAAAATTACACTTAATGATTATACAACAACCTACATTATAAATGAGGTTTTTAAAAATCACTTAAAAGTTTATGAAATAACAAATTACTTGTAAAATATAATTATTATTACCTGTAAAAATGTTTTTTCTCTTTTCGCCTTGTCACTTCCTTGTATCTATCTTTCCCAGAACGTTTATGATTTCTTTTATCCCTATGTGACGGTCGAATCACGGCTTGAGGTGGTTTGATTATCAATGAGTCAGCATTGTCTCTATCCTCGTCGGATAAGCTAAGTAAAGTTCAAATGGTATTAGAAAAATGTCGAAGTCGAAAAGTCGTAAAGTAAATAGTTTTTTGTTTTATAAAAGAATACATAAAAAGTTCAAAGTCGACTAGAATTTCTTTGGAACCCAACCAGATCAAGGAAAAATTGTCAATTTGTAATAATTTTTGCAATTAAAATAATCTTTAATTCACATTAATTACTGAAAGCCAACCTAAAATCCATTTCATCATGTATAGGACTGCGTGCTAATTCTCCGTCTTCACTTTGATCGTCATCGTAATTACTCATGGTATCCTCAGAACTAAACCAAAACCAAAGTACTATCACAAATAAAAAGTTGAAAATTAAAACAAGTTGCTTGTGTCATACGACAGAAATCTAAAGAAACTTGGAAAATAGGTCTATACGATATTTAGAATCACAGAAAGCGATGCTAACAAAACTTTACTTCAAAAAGACCAAAAGGAGACGCCATTTTGTTGGTTAGGATGACGCAGCCACCAAAGATCCAAAGACCAAAGACTATATGATATGATTTAACATATAAACATTGACAAAATGTAGTAAAATATTACACTATGGTAACTAATATAGATGTATGGACTATGGATGTGGAAAAGAGAAAGACATATGCTAGCACTAAGCAAAATTGCAAATACTTATGCTAAATGCTTGGGGTAAAAGGCAAGGTGCTTTTATATGATACAACTAGCTGTGCCCAGCGGTTTCACCCGCCTTGCAATTTTACCAAAACGAAATGATATACATACATACTCTAATTTACAGTAATCTATATAATAGTACTCTATTTTATATCATTTTTATCGAAAAAAATGTTTGACATGGTTCTTTAAATTGACATAATTTCGCGCTGTATGTGAAAAATATTTTTCCCCGTTTTCCTTCTTTTCTCCTGAAATTTTCTTTGCTATAAACCTCACGGAGCCCGAGACCTTTCCAACGAATGCAAAACCGTGGAAATCGGTTCGTGCGTTCTGGAGTTATAGCGTCAGGAAGGAAAACCCGACTTATTTTTATATTACAGATATCACTATAATTTTATATAAATAATTGAATATGCAATTTGCAAGTCCATTGAAGGTAAACTCTTACGTACTCTTTGTCAAAAGAATTTAATTGAAACAGACCATAGATTATATTATTTACTAAAGAAACAGACGCAAATGAGTGTCAAATTATGGACGTAAATATTATAAACATTGAATATTTGAATTTTCTTTTGAAGATGCAATTATAGCAATGTATTATGTGTGTCGTATTTATATGATGTCTTAAACTTAAAAATATTCTATCAGATACTTATATTAACTAATGAGATTATATTGAGCAACTCGTTTTTTAATTAAAACATGGTAAGTGTTGAAAATTTATTAATATTTGATACATTATAGTTATTTCTTAAAAGATTCTTACGTACAATTTCAATTGTTAAATATTTCTATTTGACTATCTCTATTGAAATCATGTACATACATACTTGCGCCTAGCGAATAAATATTGTAAATGTTTGATTTTGGCCTAGTAACACATTGTACTCATTGTTACCTTGACCAGTGTTTTAATTATAATGTAGAAATGAAATAGGAAGGATCGATCCCTATAAACTATTATTATTGTTTATTATCATAAAGCCTGTGAGTTTATTTTGTAAAAAGCACTTAGATTGTCATGTTTAAAAAATTGTGTACTATGAATCCGCCCATTATTTGAACGTTTTTACAATCGCACCATTACCATACTTAGCATAAGAGTACACAGGGCCATGGTTCCAGGAAAGGCCAATATAACCCAGCAAAAAGATTTGGAGAATAACAAGGAAATATTTTTTGACTTGAGCAGTAAAATTAATTTCCAACAGTGCTTAACATTCCAGTGTAGCCTAAGGCCCTGAAATGGACTTAGGCACCCCTGATTCTAAGTTAAACTCAAGGTTGTACTAAAGACTTACTTATATTTTCTATTTTTGATATCACATATCCTCATTGTTTCAGAACAGTAAGATTTTAAACACAATTGTTAATGCTATAGATAACAGGGAGGAAGTAAAAAAGAGGATTGAGACAGGACAACAAATTCTGTGTGAATTACAAACTTGTGCTGACAATTGCAAAAACCGATTCGGTGGAAAGTCTGAACTTGCAACTGAAGATGACTTGAGGTATTATAATTATAGCTATATAATTACTCATTGTGAATTTTAAATATATTTATATTTACTACTTTCATGGTTTTTACTAATATAAGGTTTGTAAGAGATGGGATTCTTACCACAATTAGTCTTTTTGAGCTACCGTTATTTCAGCACAGTTGCATTTGCCATGGTTGCGGGCTGACTAATTTGAATGTGAATTTTATATTTAGCTTTCATTCTTATTCAGTAATCTCATGGTCATGTCATTTCTCATTATAATAATTGATCTTTAATGTTACTTTTTAGAGGTCATTTATGTTAAATTAGTGAATACAATAAAGTAATCAGCTAAAATTGTAATAGAATGTGAATATAATTAATTCTTTAACTGTCCATACATTCTGTACTCTGATTTCTTCAATATGTCTTATCAGTTTGATGTGTTTTTGGCATAAAATGATTTCCAGACTCAATTTTTATAATAGCAATTTTTATAAGCTGTAATAATTTACACAAATATTTTATTAAATTTTTTAGAATAGTTCAACTATGTGAAAAATGGGAAAAAATACTTAGTCATGGAATCAAAACTAATTTATCCAATTCCACAATACAGAACTTAGTTTCTGCTGGTTTAAGTTTTACATTCAATATTATCAATGTTGGTAAGAACACAGTTTACCTTTTATAATTCTATATTTATGTAATTTAATAGTGACTGTAAAAATATTTAATTTTAGGAAACTCCCTTTGGAGCTATAGTTGCCTTCATCTAACAAAACATGAAAAAGAAAGGTTTAAAATCCTAGCAAATATCAACACACCTTTAGGTTACTTCAGAGCATTCATAAGAGCATCTCTAAATGAAAGATCACTGGAGAGGTAATAAGTCATATTTAATTATTTTTTGTGTATTTATTAGTCAGATGCAATATAATTTTACAATAGAATTTCAATAAAATTATTAAAATTATTATTGTTATTTTCAATGTTTATATTTGTTAAACAAATATCCCAATGGCTACCTAATTAGTATTCAAGTGACAAGATGATCTGGATTTTTTGGATGATTGTCAGAAGACATACAAAACACTGAGCTACACAGTTATATGCTTGAGCTTGCCATCTTGAACTGTAGAATAGATAGGTGTGCCGCCTTACAATAGTAACTAGCGAACCTACCACTAAAATCGGAATATAGTACTGCTTGACACTACCTTTTACTATTTGTGTACAAGAATATGGTGATGTTCATAAGCAAACTGTAGTGTTTGTGTGCATACATTTTTTTTTTGTATCAGATTGAATTTATACCCACTCTAAATATAGTTTTGTGTGTTTGTTTTATTTTGTAAATTGAGCTACAAACGTAATACAGAACACAAAACTATATTTAGAGTGCAGTGATCAAAAATGTAATAACATTACATAGCTCTCAATTCACAATTTGCTACAGATAATGGTGCCAAATAGTTAATAAAAAAGTATTTATAGCTTTAGAAATTGTTCTAACCTAATAATAATCTAGTTTGTAGTTCTTAACATACTTCAATTGTCTTTACATTTAAAAGACACATAAGTGTAATTTTACTGTAATCAACTTTGATTTTGTCTAGATATTTACAAAGTTGGATAAGTCACGGCCTTTTATCAGAATATTATGAAGAAGATGCCATTGTCAGGAGCAGGGAGGCATATTTACTGCCCAATATTGCTGCAGGTATTTTTGTTTTTATAACATTTATAATTACACACAATATTTTGGAGGTACATATAAATATATAATGTAAAGTTGGCAAATAAAAGCAAAGTGATATTAAAAAAGTTGTTGCATATATAAAACAATATTCCATCACTTACTCGGTAAAGATACAATTAATATATCTATATAAAGATCTAAAGATAAATTTATTTCCAAGATATTTCGCGAACACAATACCTAGATAACAAATAACTTATCTATTAATAATTTTTTCAGGGCTATCAACAATTTTATTTGCTTTATCAATAGACAGAGTTGGGCTAAATGATTCACAACAACAAAGTCAAATGACAAAACCAGAGCATGTCATACCACTGCCTACTCCAATAAAAGCATCTGGAAACATTAAAAGGAAGCCTATTCGTCAGGTTATATCGTTTGATAAAGAACAAAATGACCAGAAAGATAAAAGAAAAATAATTGAGCCTGTAGCACAAACCTCTAATATGTTATGGAACAGTGCACCTCCTACATGTCTTAACTCTCCAGACCCTGTAATAGTTCCTCAGATAACATCATCTAGTGAACCAACCAGTTCCGAATATAAAAGTAGTAAACGACATTTCTTTCCCGACAGTGTTAAAGGAATTGATAGTCCATCACAAATTCTTACCAGGTTGTCAGAATGTGCTAAAGAAATCTTTTCATCTTCTAGTAGTATAGACAAGAATAATGTATCCAAAGATGATAATGTCTCTGATGTAAGTGTAAATTGCTTGAAAATTTATGAGAGTGATAGTGAAGAAGTGGCTGGCAGCATAGATGGCAGCACATCTTGTTTGGAACTTTGTTTCACGGAAGATGAAGGAGGTATTGATGACAAAAGAGTTAGTTCGATTTTAGAGCATAAGGAAAATGAGTTTTTAGATTTACAAATCAAATTTAATCAGTTTGAGCTGAGTAGCAAAGAGAAAGTACAGAAATTGGAAAAAGTTGTTTTGGACCTTAGCAAGTAAGATATATTTATAACAATATGAAATATTTTAGAAACTATATTTCCGATAGCCAGATAAAGCAAATACATTTAACATTTTATTTTGCAGGGAAAATGAAAGACTAAAAGATCAACTAAGATGTTACATGTCGGCCGTGGAAACGGGTATAGCTCTGAAAAATGGCAGTGAACATGATGAAGAAGTCAGTTCTTATGAAAAGAAGCTTGTGCAAGTGAGTATCTTTACATAGTATAAAACAAAGTCACTTCCGCTGTAAAATTACATCTTTAACTCAACATAACAGATTTCAATGTGGTTTTCATCAGTATAGAGAATGGTTGGCTGAGAGTTAGAGGCAGGTAAATATATATAATACATGCACATTGTGGAGAAAAGCCGGGAATTTCAAAGATTTGTAACATGATTTCGTAAAAAACATATTTTTATGCACTTACGTTGCAAATGCTAAAACCTTACAAAATAGATCAAAATATAGTTCTACGGAATTGTATATCTTATATTTTTTAAAATATACGTATACAAAAAGTTCAGGAATCGAATATATCTATCTTTTAAATTTATGGATAGTATAGGTATTAAACCTGATCAAATATTAAATGAATACCTTAGAAGTTATCGCAAAATAAACACTAAATAGCGAAAATAAATTCAAGCGCGGGTCTCACGCCGATGACGGCACTCGCGTAATGCGACCAGCGACCACGCCAACGCTGCGGCCCTCGCTTTGCCTACTGTTCGCGATGATGTTTTTTGAAATGGGTGTAATCCAACCAGCAATGAATACAGCTAATAACACAATATAAATAATTATAAAGGCGGAATGAAGTGTATGGATCACCTACATGTTCCTGTATTGTAATATGGAGGAAGATATAGAAGATCGGTTTCCAAAAATGTTGAGTAAATCCATTTTGTTATCATTATTTCTTTTATTTTTAAAACATAGGTAGCTGAAATGCATGCAGAGCTCATGGAGTTCAATCAACATTTACAAAGACGGCTACAAGACCTAGAGAGTGCGACAGGGCTTGAGATTTTGGACTATCCGGAGTCAAATGTCAAAGTGTTTATGCCGAGTGCATTTTTGGTTGGAAAGAGAACTCATTCTTATCATGTGTACCAGGTACCTTCTAGTATTTTGTATTACATCCAATTGTTTTCTGTTCTATGTGTATTCAACTGTTAGACTATCCTTTTTTCGCTTTATCTATTTAGTACTTCATACACTTTAAACTCTGAAGAGAAACATTTATCTTCGGAGTTAATTATTTTAAATTGGCCAGAAACGTGTAAGTATACCTAAAGGATATTTACACGTTTTTCTACGGAATCTCTGAGAATGATGCATAAACAACTACAATTTAAAAATGTTTTTCTGAATTACTCTACAAAATAGTATGCAATATGTCTTGTTTGAAGAATTCTACATATCCAATAAAAAAATGTGCAACAATATGCCTTGTTGTTTGAACATTGTTTGAACATTGAGTACATGAATAACGTGGCCTACTTTTGTATTTTTATCTAATTCCAAACAAAGAATGGTATAATATAAACGTTTTAAAACAAACAGATCTAGAGTGTCGAAGTGAATAAAAATATATTTATAAATTTTCATATTTCAGATTTTCATAAAGGTTGGACTCGAAGAGTGGAACGTGTATCACCGGTATGCAAAGTTTCACGAACTGCACACGCAGCTGAAGAAATGCCATCCAGATATTGCTAATTATAAATTCCCTCCTAAGAAGGCGCTAAGGAAACGGGTAAGCTTTTTTATCTATTTATTTAAGCCAACTTAAACTAAAAAGAAAATAATTATACATAGTTGCTCATTTCAATATTAGATGTTTATTCCATAATATTAATTGTATAAAGTAGTGGTTCTTAACCGGGGTGCCCGCATTCCTGGAGGCGCGGGAAGGTATTTGTAGGGGTGCAGGAGTATCCTCTAACAATATAATAAATTATTCAATATCATTTTTTTAAATTTATGAAACTAAATATTTAAAAAGTAATCTAAATTTGATGGATTGTGGTTAAGCACTAATTTATTCATTATAAAAAATACATATACTACACGAATAAATTTATATACATAATGTGTAGATATTTGGAAGTTAATTAGTATTCATTAGACATTCCGTTATGCTGACCTTGACTTGATACATGCGGTACTATTTGTATGTATAACGCTAAATGGTATTTAGCTCTAAAGAAAAAAGATATAACTAAATTAATACTTTATGTATTAGATATTTGTTAATTAGTCGTTTAAATACACGCGACATAACACTAAGTTGTAGAAGTCGTTCGCCATAAGTGTTACAAATTGTCAGCAATTTAAGTAAACTTTAAAAAAAAATTGCAATCTTAAGTGATGATTTACGACGTCTGTATCAGGCCGCAAGGAACTATTACGATATTTGTATTTGTTTAATTTAAAATAAATAAATCAAAAAGCAGAGATCATGGATTTCCATTTGGCGCGATCAAATCAACTAGCTCACCCATTCTTAATCCACACTCTTCGTCTTTCAAAGCTTTCAAATAATCATCCATAAAGAGATTGAACAGCCATTTCTTACACCTTTATCGATGCTAAACCAGTCTGAGTAGGCCCCGTTAATCCTAACACAAGCAGTAGAATTTACAAAAGTAATACTTAGTTTAGAGTACTTTTAATGTTGCTCTCCTTCAATATGTCGCCCATCAGGTGGTTCAACACCAATTTTGGTATCATATACCTATATTGACTACGCTTGACTTATTAGCATAATTATATGAAGTATAAATAACCCGATAATTTTAAAATGCTCTCAATAATTGTGCTAATAAATATCTGGCCGTATTATTTCCAGGATGCGGACCTAGTGGAGAAGCGACGCCTTGCTTTACAAGCGTACCTACGTCATATACTCCTGGTATTGCCAGAACTTCGAGAATGCACGAGTCGCGCTCAACTCATCACCTTACTCCCGTTTTTTGGGTAATTAATAAAACATTTTTTTAACATCATAACTTTAGAAATAATCGTCCGTAAATGTCGATTGGAGGCCATGTTTGTTGGGTACTCTTCTGTCCGTGTCGTTTACTTCACCCCAGGATTCTGTGAGGTTGGTATTTCCTGGTCAAGCCGACCCATCCGTACCACAGTTATCGCCGTTGGCTCCGCCAATGATGACGACGACACTTTATACTATCATTACTTATTGAAATAACAGATTGCAATCGATGTTAATAACTTTTTACAGAACTTCATCGACAGTTAAAGAAAATGGTGTAAATCCCACCCTGGACCAACATTCGAGTGATTCTATATCCACTTACGATGGACTGTAATATGAACTTCCACTGATAAAGATTCAACTAACCTCTGTAGCTGTTGTTTTACAAACTTACTGTAATGCAAAAATAGAAGAGGTATTGTTAACAAAGCGTATAATTAAATTCGACTGCATTACATGCATATTTATCCACTAAATAGAGACCTGTAAGGAAACAACCGTATTGATAATTTAAAATAAACTAATTGAATAAAATTACCTAAAGCAATAGCAATTTCTTACACACTTTAAACGACTGTGTATTTTGAATTTCCCTAAATGGAAAGAATTACTTAATATCTGTCATCAAACGATTGTGAACTTCCGTCCGTTGTTCCGTTACAATCGGTACTAATACGGTTTTGCTAATTGTTAACTGAACGAATCATTCACAATTTTTCTCGAAAGTTTATAAACTGTCGAAGTCAAATAAAAAAAAGTGAAACGATGTTTTACTTGTTATTGCGTTAACACATTAAGTGCTAGGCGATATTGTTGACAAATGGGTGTGACGGAAATGACGCGCTGGGCTCGTGTTGCCGCACCGGCGTTCGGTTGAGTAACGCGAGTGCGGATTACGCGCAGGGCAAGTTAACATGCGACGCGCGTAAATCCGCACAGTCGTTGCATTAACACTATTACAGTCGTGGTTTTCCGCACTGGCGTGATGACACACAATATTTTGAGTTTTAATATCTGAGATACTGATGAAATAAAAGAATATTTACCTTAGACTAATTTATTTA
>JWHW01003139.1:131336-153360 GCA_000931545.1 Papilio glaucus
AAGCAGTATTGACGATTTAGAGCTAAATTCAGCCCTATTTACAATGAGTTGGCCTCAAAAAAACTGGTATTTTGCTTTATTTGCTCTTTTTTACTTAATTTTATCTCTTTTACATACCATAAAAATCTTTACAAATTTATCATGTATTGCTACGCGTGTAGTTTAAAGTTAGAATGGAAGATATAATTATAGGTTAGTTTCGTAAAGATGGGCATGATAGTTATGTATAAAGACCCCGCCCCGGTTCCGCACGGGTAGTTTCTGCATACAAACATTCACTTTACCTAAGGTAATCGTGCCAACTGTCAAACGGTTGACAGTTATGCCAAAAGCGCCAAGGTTACCCACATTAGAAAAGTTCATTTGGTCGTGAAGTTTCCTAAATTTTCTAATTTTTCGCGCAATTTTCTTAATTTTTTCTTTCATAAGAACCTTCTCCATATAATAACAAACACAAAAAAAAGAATTAGCGAAATCGGTCCAGCCGTTCGCGCTTGATGCCGTGACCAAAGGAAATTGCTATTCATTCTTATATACTTGTAGGGTTTTTTTGCGTTTGAGATGATACGTCTAATTGTCAATGATTCGTTCAGTTCACAATAGGTCACTGACAATTTATAAAATGATAATGTTCACAATCGCTCGGTAACATTTGTAACTAAAACGAAGCGTTGGTATTCTGTTTGTGTAAGTTGTGTGATATAGGAAGAGGTTGCTAGTATCAGTCTTCCTATCTAACATTATATAAGTGCATCCGATACAATAAAGTATACTCTTCCACGAAGCTGGTGCCAGTAAAAAGTAGTAAATATCCAAAAAAAATGGGCAAAGTGAATACATTAAGTATTTGCTTCTATATGGTTCATACTGTTTTTAATTTAATGATACATTTGTAAACTTATAAATAATGCCTTTATAATTCTCTCCTTGTTTGTCTCTTGCTTCCTCGTTGCTGAGGGTTGTGACCTCTCTCGCGGCCTGTTTCCATCTTGTGCTTATAATTCTATATAATTTATTTTATTGATTAGTGCTTCACCTGTGATCGTCGTATATTGTAATGATTATTGTATATTACCGACCGAACCCGATTTCAGGCCATACTAGTTTGGCCTAGGGCGAACTGATTTTGAAATATTGATTACACATATTAATGTTTTAAATTAAAAGTAATGGAGCAGAAGTGTTGTGGATCTCTACAATGATATTGTAGTCACGGCTGAAACCATGGATGAACTCGGTACAATGCTCGATGGCCCCAACAGAGCCTCCCAACGACTGTGGTCTTAAAATGAATATGGACAAGGCGAAAGTTATGTATGTCGGACGTCCATGATCTACCCTTCAATAACAATCGGAGACCGTACTCTCGAAGTTGTTGACAAGGGTAGGTTACGTTAGGTTGTAAAGTAAATCGACGGTCCCTACGTACACTATCGAAACTGAAAACGGCTACTTTATTTTGTCCACATTATATATAATGTTGACAATATAAAGTAGCCGTTTTCAGTTTCGATAGTGTACTTCGACGGTCCCTAAACACTATCGAAACTGAAAACGGCTACTTTATATTGTCCACATTATATATAATAATATATAATGTGGACAATATAAAGTAGCCGTTTTCAGTTTCGATAGTGTATGTAGGGACCGTCGAAATATGTATGATTATTTAGGCCCAACTAGATTGTCCTGGGCTAAACTAGTATAACAACACACTAAGCGTTAATTTGTTGTTTAATTATTCAAGACAATTAGGGCCTGTTCCAAAATAGTTAAGCCTAAAAAATTTAAACCAAAATAATTTAGATTGTCCTGGGTTAACTAGTATATCCTAACACCCTTGGGATGAACCGGTTTGGTCTGGTGGGATTATGCCTTTAAGGTAGATTTATTTTTATATTCTTAATTGTGATCTATATATTGATTGTTAACACATTTATTATTTAAAGAATTTTTAACATAAGATATAAACGCGCCATGTATATATTGTTTTTGTTTCCAAATTTACAGCTGTGATATCATTTAGTCAATAAAAATGACGGAAGAATTTTCATGAAACAAAATGTATGTGTATAGAGTTAATGGTATCTTCATTATTGAAAAAAAATATTTTAATCAAATCATATTTTTACTGAAATCATCATAGAGAAAAAAAAATTAACACATTCAACGAGAAGTTTTAATAAAGTTATATAAACATCTAGCTAGCGATATTGCTTGTCAAAATGTACCTCCTGTCAACGCATTTGTACGCAAATTGTCGATGTAATAGGAATGGAATATGTACATTGTCTATCTTTTTTGATTCGCTAACTAACATGACATTTCGAAAGCTTATACCAGTTCCATACATTTTTGACTTTTCTATTAGCGATATCGCTAATAGAATGTTACTTTGTTCAGTGCCTCTGATAGCTATAAAATATTCCATTAGACGCAACTTAAATTTATAAGTCTAAATTTTCCTTTCTTTATTATAACAGTATTGTTTGATTTGTAAAGATAATGTGCTTCTATTCTATTTAAATTAATGCTTTTAAATATGTTAACAAAACATGTTTTATGTGGATTCAATAAATCACTGCGCATCTTCGTTCATCGTTCACCTTCGTTCTTGTGTATACGTACTTTTGTCTCGCTTGCGCTGTGTAAAAAGCCTACGATATTTCGTTAGTAGCTTCACAATTCACATCGTGCAATTTAATCTACCCGAGGATTGTCCAGCCTAAGCTGAACCCTATGTAATATGATTGATCATATAGATCTGACGTCAATTTACATTGGATTATAATTATTTCTCCATGCATACTTCCATCCCCTACTTCTTTATCTTACTATTTGTACAAAATTATAACATTTTAGAAGAAAGTATAAAAAGTGTAATGGCCGCCATGGTTTACCATAGTAACTGACGTTTGTTTGTTACAAGCTTTACATCTTTATTTGGAACAAACTATAGTTGTATCGTACCGTTTGTGTGTAGCGTTGTAAAGTGTATATAAGACTTTGTGTGTCTAACTGGCTATAAGTCTATAAGAATGTTTCATAGCAAAAAATATTATTTGTTTTGAAAAGTAAAATTTAACAACGAAAGTATACATATTGTTATGGATGTAAAATCGTTAAAATTGTTATACCAATATTAATAGCGAATAAAAAATCAAATATTTGGATGTATGTAGATTTGCATTCGTCATATTAATTGTTGAAATTTACATCACAACGAAACAACTATCGTAAAGATCATAACTATCATAGCTCATTAATTTTCTTAATCGTGTTGTTGTGTTCGTTCTATTAAATTGTTCAAATTTGATAGCATACTTCATCATATCATATAGACAGCCTTAACACAGCTTTAGTATTTTACTAACTAGCATAGGAGCACTCGAGTAGCCGAAGTAGAAGTAGTAATATTTTGTAAATTATGATGTAACACATAGACGATTTTATATCATTTGTATATATTGTTACTTATAGTAATATATGAAATAATAGCTGTATTGTCAAAAGATATATTTACTAATAAAATTATAACTAAAACTGAGTTCTTTTTAATTTAAACCTTAAATTTCTTATTATTGGGTCATAATAGATGACACAGAGTCATAAAAACAAAGGTATTAGAGCTCTGCCTCACAAGAATGCCGGGTGAACTTAGCGGTTCAAGGTCGCCATGTAGAGTAGTCACGCACGGCGTCTCGTCAGTCAGTACGTTTACGTCAATATTCTAATCAACAAACGAAAAAAAAACTCTAGACTGAGAGGCAAGTTGCATTGCGTACATTTTAGTAGCAACGTCGCCAAGGTTTTCTGTCACAACGAGAGCGGTAGCTCGTGGCCACGATTCAAATCGGCGACATTGCCACGTGTGTTAGGTACCCACCATTGCGACCATAGGTAACTGTATGGATACGTAGCCGGCGACGTCGCGATGGCATCCTAGTGTCGCGAGCTCTTAAACTTCTCGAAATATTGCGTAGGAAGAGAGGATTTGTACATTAAAATTACTCGCCACGTGTCTTTTGCTACTGCCGGTTTTGTGTATATCAACTGGTATTTTAGTTAAGCTGGTCAATTTAGTTTTATTTGATTCAGATCCTCAACCGTTCGGACGCCTCCAACCCTCGTATATAGGAGGCAAAAGAGCAAAGGGTTGCCTTAAGTGATCACTTGAACGTATTAGTATGGTGGCCTAATAGCGCCATCGTTTCCCGCACGGTCTTTTTTGCGCAACTATTTTATTCTTATCTTACGTCATACCTGTTAACTACGTGACTCCCATCCCAGGGCCGCACTTGCTCTTACCCTAAATAGCAATATTAAAAATAATTCTCCTCTCTATTCGCCCGTAAGTTAATCTACCATAAATCAGGCATAGGACAGCTCAACTCTTGAACATTTAAGAAATTATGAACATCGACAAAACGTGGATAAGACTGATCGTTGTCTCTGTCTACGCCAATTGGTATATATCACATAAGGGCATTTAGTTGGAACATACACAGTCTTTTGTTGTGGCTAAGCTAGGCTACGTAATGTGAAAAAAGTTGTTTTTCGAAAATATTTTAGGATTTACCAATTTAACGTAAAATCTTTGTGTACAAAAATTTCATCTTGCTGTGAAACAAAGTATAGTTATGCAATAAAACAATTAATAAGTTTAGTTTAAAGTATGGGTAATGAGTTTGTGGAGGAGTAAAATGAAAGACACGCACGTAGCAAATTAAATTCATAAATTTATTTTTATAATAAATAAAAATCAAGGAAACGCTCTTTCGAGAATTTTCCATTTATTAAATACATCGTACAAAAGATGTCAATACAAACTAAATCACTTGGTGCAAAGGCAAGCCTGTCGGTCCGCGGGGCGGGTCGCCGGCGCGCTCTGCGACCTCCAGCGGTCACCAGTTTGAGCTATCGTCTATGCAACAGGCGAGTGGAGACCGAGGACAGCCTCGTTACACGCTACGTTTAATAAAAACCGAGTTACACAACAAATACAAACCGCTTTCCTCGTGGAATGCACCCAAACGTATTTCCGACTGCGAATGACAAAATATGCGTTTAACATGATTTTAATACATTGTAAATAAAGAGGTATTGTAAAAAGCGTATAACACTTCAAAAGTGAAAACAAACGAGATAATTTAGTTTTCTTTATATAAAATAAATAAAAATATAATAAAATCGAGTATCTAACTTAAGTATGAAATAATTTACTACAACTTTACACCTTAATGATAAAAATGTATTGCAACACAAGAAGGAGCTTTGGAACCATTATGTGATTCGGGCTGACGTTGAAGTTCCGCCGGTGATACGTGTCAAATAAGAAATTTAAAAATTGTGATTCATCTTTGGTTTTCAGAAGACGTGTGTCGAGCTCAGTTCCATAACTCCTCGCGGGGCGCAGCGCAGGCGTGACTCGGTGCGTCGTGATTATTTCATAAGTACTTACATAAGTTACAGATCTACTAAGAAGCTAATGCATCTTAAAGCGAATAGAGAACTTTAACCAAACGTACGACGCGCGGTGAAACTCAATTAAACTAATACATAAGTCGCGGGGGACAGTTTATGTCGGAGAACGACGAACGTGAATGAGTCTGAACTATTATAAATGCCTACCCCTCCGGGTCACTGGCGTGATGACTATTGTTGTTTTATTCTATATGTAAGTCTTCTATTTATTGACTAAACATACTACGAAGAAAGACGCGATACAAAATAATCCATTAATAAAAACATCACAGCTCACAAGCTGAAAACGGTGAACATGAAGCGGCGACCGGGACAGTCGGGGTGATCGAATGAAATCCTACTCTAAGATATATAACGCACTCTGGCATTTTAAACCGGGAATCGTCTACTGATTTTACTTAACTAGAATCGGTAAAGAGTTAATTTGAATAGATCACAATCCGGAGCGATAGAATGTCATTAGTCGAAATAGATTTTCATATTCCAGTGACGAATATAAAAATCACTCACTAAAATGTACGGTGAGGGCCTATGGGACGCGCGGGGTGCGGGGGACGCGCGGTAGCCTGCAGGCAGGGAACTTGCTGTGCAGCAAGTCGCCGAGGCTCGCGCGCCACGGGGCTTCGCCCTGACGCGACCTGACACCTCGCTGGTTCGCACCGGACAAGGTCGTTTCGTTAACTTATTAAATGCTCGCATTCCGGCATAACAACGCTTATCACAATATATAAAAATATATATTAAAGAAGCTTACACTACAACTACACATTGATAAGATGCACGTGCCCGTACGCCTCTGCCGAGGCCGACGTCGTTATGTTTAAAATTTATTTGTGCGGCAGCACACGCAAGCCTGCGATCGGTTCACAGCTTTTCCTTAAATATACTGACATATTGCATCTACGAAATAATTTATCCTGTATCCCATTGGGAAGAAATGGGACCGACTTTCATTTCACATCCTTCAATATCATTTCACAATATACTGGTAACTGGCTCGTGACTTTTTTGTACTGCTCGATAGATACTTTCACTCGCTGGGCCATTTCTTCCCACAAAGAACATACGTTCAAAGTATTCGATTCGGGATAAAGCGATGCACATAGAGCATTATAGTGTACGGACTTAATGTAATATTTTTTTGTCATTTCATCATAAAAATATTCTTTTTCTCCAATTCATTTGAAAAGAGCGACATCGTGAAGAGACAAATCTCTGTATCGGAACATAATAATATTATAGTGAGAACCCATATGCAATAAGACGAGGCCTGCAACCGCGCCGGGTCCGATGTTACAGGGATAACATCGGACGCGGTTTGGTGACACAAGCGTACACAAACAGCGACAAGCTTTCTCTAAATATGTGTGCACTTAGTGACGTTAAGATTAGATAGTCGAAATGTTAAGCCTTAGAGGATTCTACGATATTTTTGTTATTTTTTGTTGCAATATATTAATTAGGCTTTTCGTAAACACAAAGTAGTAATTATATTAATATGGGTATAACTTTTTTTTAAAATGATTTTGCCGCCATATTAGGTACATCTATGAAGTTTCATTTAGGTTCACTATTGTGATTTCGGCAATCTCTTCAACTTTCATCTGAAAAAAAAGAGAAATAATTTATTGAATCAATCACACACACAAATCCGTTTCGATTGAAGGTAATGCCACGACCTCAAAGAATGTTCATGGTCTAGTGCAGTTTCCGAACCCCGTTTTTAATCTTTCCGTTGTATCCACTTCCCCTTCTCTTATAGTCAAGTAAATATTCTTACAGTTAATATCTATTACTTTACTATGATAAGACTCAAGAAGATTCAATTTGGTCTATTAGTGGCATTTAATGACATCCCAGGAAATCAGTCGTGATCTTGTTGTTTCCTAATGATATTTTGACCGCAACATTTGTGTGAACAAACCTCGTCCGCCGACGATGATGGACTTGCGCTTGATGTCCTGCGCGGGCGCGGGCCGCACCACGCCGGGCGCGCCGCCGCTCACCAGGTGTCCGCCGCCAGCACGGATCGGCTTAGCTGCGAAATGTAATATGTTGAATTATATCGTTCTTGCCGAATAATTTAATCGAAGGACAGGACTCGATTTTACTACCAGGAATAAACCAGTAAACTATTTATTTCAAAGGTTTAAGTTAATCCGAAAAAAATTACCAATTTGAGCCTGGGGTCCTCTTCTAGCGAGATTCTTGGCCCGTACAGCTTCTTTAATCCTGTCCACCTCGAACTGGTATCTCTTGCGGTCGCGCATCGCTCCCTCCTTCGCTTCCTGTAAACAATATACAACGTTTAATTTATGCACAGTCGAAAAGCTCATATATGTCCATTTCTAGTCAATTTAATTAAAAAACAAATAAGTTATTTCTCTATTGTAAGTCTAACAAATTAAGACGAAAAACTTAATAAATCTGTTTAATACTGTAAATCAGTTAATATGTATATACTATATATCAAATAAATCAATCTGTGAAAAAGAACGACCTGAGTACCATTAGTAGTAAATTTCACTAATAATTTGACCGGTGTTACCGGCGTAGGAGCGATTTTATAAAAATACAGTTTCTCAAGTAAAATGTTTAGAGACAATCTTTCTTTTCCATTGCCTCTTTCTCTTCTTTCCTTAATCAGAATGGTGGCTTGTCTTGCTGTCAAATAACCTAGGGAGGCATTTTAACCTATTCTCCTAAAAGTTTCTTAACGGAAATAAAATGAGTGATGTACCTTTAGCGCGGTCTCGAGTGCCTTAACGCGCTCCATGGTTGCGCGCAGCCGCTTCTCGAGCTTGGGCAGCTCGCAACGCAGGTCGGCGTTGTCGCGCACCAGCTGCTTGTGCACCTTCGTCAACTGCTCCAGGTTGTTCTCCAAGAATGAGATCTTCTGCTTCTGCGCCAGTGAGCCGCCCTCGTCTTCCGCGCTCTCTTCTGGGTTCGTCGATTTCTTTATTCTCGCCTAAAGCATAAAAGTTACCTATTAGTTGATGCAAAAATATTGTAATACTGAGTAATAATATAATTAAAAATGTCAAGACATCCATATTTTTTCAGAGATAATAATTAATTTTCACATTACAAGTTCAACAATCAAAAATCAACAAAAAAAATGCAATCATATCTATTGCCTTATTATCTATTCCCTAGATTAATTCGCAATCACAGTGATCTGATTTATGATGTATCACTATAAAAAACACTTCACTTTTGTTCATAATCTTACATCCGCCTTGAAAACTCTGTCTCATATTTAAAAAAAAAACATGCACTACAAATTTATGAGAACAGACAAATTTCTTAATAGAAAATGTCTCAACTTGACGTAATTTTTGAATTAGTATTAAATGTTTATAGTTTGTTTCCAATCGAGATGTTTTTTTATAAACTAATAACGATAACATTACTACTACTAACTATCTCACAATTTCCATAAAATGACAACATTTCCGATGAAAATATAAAAAGTGTAATGGCTCCATGAATGGTAACGTTTGTTTGTTTACAAAAATTATGTCTAGATGTCGAACGAACTATATTTCGGTGACTAGCAATCGCTTACCTGCAGGTCCTGCACGAAGAGTTTGCGCAAGTTGTGCAGCGTCTGCAGCTCCTTGGCGACCGTGTCCTCCAGCCCCTTGAGGTCGGCGCGCGCCTGCTCGCGGCGCTCCACGCTTTGGCTGTTGACACAACAATAATGTCAACTAACAATCACCAAACAACACGATACGCACTTTGCCTGATCACTGTCACTTTAAAGTATAACGATAACTAGAATACTGGAACTAGTAATGACAAAACAATGTTATGACATATTTTAATGAACCAACCCATAAGTTAGTTTATACGGAATTATTAAGTCACGCACTTTTCTTAGTGAACTATTTTCACGATATAAGGAATTTGTGTTATCTGGAATGGTCAAAAGATACTTCAAAGCGACAAGGTGAGTGACAGACTTTAGGGCTAAAATTACCTGCAGACGCGAAAGCGCAGAGCTATCATAACTCCCAGCACGCACCCATCCATATATATTTGTGTAAATGTCGCTCGGTCCTCAAAGGCCATATCGTTTTAGAAAATGCCAACCCCCGGCAGAATGAACATGAATGGGATACGTGCGGAATAAAATGACAACTCAAAAATTAAAAAAAAATTAAAAGCGCTAGGCAAACAAACCTTGCAACTACGGTTTAACCTGTACCTTACATCGACTACGACATACAGTTCGTAAATAACATAACATTACAAATATATAGATAGTGTCGGCACCGATTTAATCTAGAAACAACATCTTGTTTCAACTTTTCTAGATTCAACGGCGACATTACACGCCACGACCGGGTCAGAGCTACGTGCAAATAATTTGATTCGTTGTTTTACCTTGGTAACATTGTAAATGTGATAATTTGCACGCAGTTCGAACCCCACAGGTTGAGGCGACAATCACTCTTCGGCATTTCGAGTACAACTAAGGAAGTGATACGGGCAACGGGAAATAATGATGGATGATGAGATAAAGTGCATGCAGCGATGGAAAGGCGTAACCGTATGTAGCCGATGATCTAGAATGACTAAAAGCTAGAATTGTAGCTCTCTAGAATGTTGTTGGAGCAACGGTATTATTTTAAAGTGTGGCCTAGTCGGCGAGAGGAAAACCGTGAGATTGACAGGTTAAGAGTTACCCGTGAAGAATTTCGCTCAGAAATGAAAGAAGCATAGATATAATTGAACATACACAAAGCTCTATTTATATATGGTCGATGAAAGTGATTGAACAATGTATTGTCAATAAGTGTATCGTACTAATAATAATTTGTAAATAAATGCAAACAATGGAATGGTAAAAAAATTGTCGCGTCAATAAATGCAAATAGCCATTGAATCACTAAATGGTTCCAATACTGTTAAGCTACATTTTCTCTTCATAATAACCTAAGAATAATTATATCTAGAAATTATAAATATTGAAAATAGTATAACTTTAAATATTCCCGAGAAACAAGTCGAAGAATTCGAGACTAATAGAAAAATATTTCGATAAAAATATGACTCGGTGACTCTCTATACAAACATTTATTTATTTACAAAAATATTTACACAACGATAAGGTTGTATTAAGACTTCGTAATGCAGTAAATATTGCGGTTTATACTTTTTGTGCGAAAATCATAATGCAAGTAAGTTTTTACCTATGCTTAATTAATAGGAAATAACCGTTTCCTGAAAAACCGCGATAAAGTCATCTCTTATTTTTGTCTCTCAAATTAAGTTGAAGTCTCTTAATGGCATGTAGTTTGAGAGATAAATAGAGATTTTGTTTATAACATTTTATATACATAAAATTATTAAGTAAATGTGTCCAATTTAAAAGCTATTTAAAAAAACTATAAACACGAAAGGCAGTGAAATTTTAAGATCAACTTATTTGCACCAACGAGTTAAAGCGCGTAATTTAAGTACAACCTACGAAACTGCGCAAACACGAGTAACGCCAGGCAGGCGACACGAGCGCGAGACACATACCTACGTCACAAACATTTAAAAGGACATTCACTACCCTACATTAATATTGCAGTAGTCACAGGTAAAACTATTACGACCGCTCGATATACTCGTGAGGCCGTCATTGTGGTCGAAACAATTACACCTCAGATATACATTTCCTAATTCCGGCTCTACCTTGACTAACATCTAACAAATGCGAAAATATTAACTACTTATTATATTTCAACAATTTTTCAAACACCCATGCCTTACGCCAAACACGTTGCCACTTTTAGCAAAAATCATGCTTCGAATAACTTTGCAAACATATAAAATTATAAATGCTTAAGGGAATTATAAAATTAAATCTTTGGTCATCTTTACATATCGTGGTTTGTAAATAAAATATTAATAAGGACTAGTAGATTAGTCTTAGAAGCGAATAGCGTTAGATAGTTAATTATTGTACAACTGTCTTAAGAGGAACTTTGTACACTTAGTTCGAATTATTGCCGCGTTTTATAAGACAGTTGCAGCTGCCGAGGAAATGTAATAATAATTAAATAATGAAACATAAACATGGCTCTCAACACACTTCTGTCGCGAACTGAACGGACGCCGGCCATCTATTATATTAAAATCGATTATACAGGAACGAAAAATGAATATCGGTGTGTAGAGAGCCTTAAGAAGAAACAAAATAGGATACCAAGCTTAAACCAAAACAACAATTTGAGGGTAGCGATGGGTGAGCAGGATCATGGTAACGGATATGAGCAGATGTAGCTGGAGGGGATGGATGTTGCACGAGTGCCGTATGGGGGACTTGGGGATTGCCGAGAGCGACTTTTCCTCCCTGCTAGCTTTCTCGATATCGAGGCCTTTGCCGTAGCCGAACCCTAGCCTCTGTTTCTTGGGAGTTATAATGTAATCCCCGAATATGTCGTTGTCGTCCATCAGCGCCGTTTGCTGATTGGCGATCTCTTTCTCGGCCTTATCGAGGTGGCGGCGCGGCGAGCGCGACACTAACATTAGCTCCTTCAGCTTGGCGGACTTGTCGGCCTCTTCGCGCTTCAGTTTGTCGTAATCGTCTTGCAGTTGTTGGCGAGCTAACGTCAGCTCCTGGTACGTGCTGCCAACAAAAATTTACGGATCAATTACATTGAGAAAACTAACATGTTATTAAACATACTCGAGATCGCTGCCTAGATGCCCAATATACCATTCATGAGTTTTTTTTTGTAATAACTAAATTGTATTTAAAAACTGTTGCTATAATTTAAAAACTGATTTAGTATTTGTGATATGTTTTACGGAAAGTAGAATATGCAATACTTATTGCAATCTTACTGGACTTTAGGAGTCAATGTGTTGCATATAATAAGGTGTCTTACTCCTTGAGCTCCTGGTGCTGTCGCTGCAGGGCTGCCAGCTCGTCGCGCAGCGCGGACAGCTGCGTGGTGTGCGAGGCGCGCAATTGCTCCAGTTGAGCCTCCAGCGCGCCGCGCAACTGCGAATCTGCGCGCTGCTCCGCCGCCGCCAACTGCACGCGCTCGGCCGCCTTGCAATTAAAACACATACTATTACTACTACTGCATCTTATCAATCTCTACAACTCCACTACTGATCCCTGTTACTGCCGTAAACATTCACATGAAACATATTGTCTATGAGAGAAAGCTTTATGTAGCGACACAGTTGTACGCCAGTTGAAACCAATGGTAAGAACTACAAGTCAAAAGGTAACCCAAAGCATGGGATGTTTTATATAATTCTAAGTAAAGGCTTTTTTTCTTATTTAGAGAAGCGCAGCCGCGCACGTTTAGACATTTTACGCTGTACTCAACGTCACATTGCTATTGTGTTCTGTGTAAACTTACATTTTTAAAAGGTTAAAATTATATTTCGTTTATATTTCTGTTTCTGAATGTAACTACACTACTGGTCGTCCCTGGATGCATTCCCAATATAACGATGACGATAATACGAATCGTGAACACGCGAATTCTCCGTTATGACGTCATATAATAGAGGTCGATAGAGCAGACAGGATAAGGATTTATTGTTGATCAATACTGTGTGCTATTTTTATATCATTGTTAACATAGAAATACGCCTTTCCAATAAATTAAATAAAATAATAATTTATAACTAAAGTGAAATTTTTCGACGTCAAATGTAAAGTGGCGTATTGTTACGCTTTACGCAACTCGTCACGCCAAGTGACGTGGAACACGTACGTTATTGTTTTCTCAATTATATACACATTACATAAATTTCACGGCCGTTACACAAAAGGGGTAATCAGAAATGTAAGACAATTGAAATTATTTTGAACCCATTTTTAACTCTTGTCTTCAATTGTACATTAACACATGGTTAGCACATCGACGTCTTAGGAGTTCAAGTTGGTTGTATTCGGCCTCACAAAATCGACTCGGAGTTTCAAGACACCGTACATTGAGATTACAGACCCCGTCATGCCCCTTGGTAATTCAGACTCGGAAACATTTAATATATTTCACTAGCATAAATAAAATGGCCACTAAGTCGTAATATGTCACATTTAAATAAAAAAGAATGCAATTATTAGCACATTAGCATTTTAAAACGCATTGCAGGTATGACGTAAGCAATAGGTAGCCAAAGAATGTTATAAGTAAGAGGGTTTTGCGACTCGTTCACGCCAGTAATTAAAAAAAAGCAATCTGAGAGTAAATTGTTTAACGTATTCGAAAACGAAATATATATTCTAAATTCAAATGTTTTTCTTTTGTTATGGCAACAGTTATTTAAATATATTTCCATTAAATTTAATTATTTTAAGCCATAAAGTACCAAATAGTATCAACATTAATTCACTTTGTACGATAATTAAAAGAGAACCTAAAAATAAAATCTATACTAATATAATAAAGCGGAAGAGTTTGTTTGCACACATTAATCCCGGGAACTACCAATCGTACTTATAAAAATCTTTTTGCATTTGACAGTACAGTTATTAAGGAAGGTTATAGACTATTTGACATCACGCTACGAATTTTAGGTGCCGAGTAAAAAGTAAAATAACGATAAGCGACCGCGGGCGTCCGAACGAGGACGCGACGCTGTAGGGCGATGAAATATGTATGCCACAGAGCATTACACGTTACCTTATCTACATAGATCAGATTATGGGGAACATCAGTATACAACATATACTTATACCGCAGGAAAGTGTGACTTAAATCTTGTCTATTCTGAAGGACTCTAATTCTTAAAAAATAGATAATCCATTTTTATACAAAATCAAACGGCGCGGTCACTGGCACCGCGGGGAACAGTTACTATGTTAATACGTAAAAAAACTTGAATATTAGAGGCATTTCATATTAAATATGTACGGACTTTAGTATTTAATATAATGTGTAAACATTTGATTTTCTCTAACACATACAAAATATTTAACAGAGTTAATCTTCAAATATTTTAATATCTACCTTTACTTTAATTCCTTATATTAATGATGTTTACATTGCTTTTATATGTATTACAGCAAACACTTAAGCTCGATATATACACTGCCGTAGTTTGAATATAATATAAAAATAGAGACTCAATTTGAGCTGTCCATAACTAGCTTCTACTCATGTATATAGCATAATGTCTCATAATCAAATACTTCATTTATATGTTTTAATAAATTAATACCGCGTATTATACTTATATGGTATGATTTTCCTTCAACAAATAACAAGAATTAAAACAATGAATTATCCAAAACAACCTTGCCCCACGTCTCGTGCATTCTCGTTATATTACTCACACCGTCCATACTAAATTGTTTTGCACAATCCATAACATTGACAATTTGAATCCAATAATAAATTCCGTGAGAGTGCATCATTATATGATATTTGTATCATCAAATATTATGGAAGAGATCTACGCTCTTAGCAATAAGACTAGATTTAGCGACAAGAAGTAACTTGCGCAACCATTTCTACTCTTCGTCTTTCTTCTAGTTTCTTGTCACTACTTGTTCTCGCGATATTTTTATCACGATAAAAATAGCGTGTGCATAAAAATTTTTTTTAGATTTAAGTCTACTGAAACATCACATTGTTCAAAACATGTGTGTAAAACTTATAAAGCTGTTTATTCCTATCGAACATAGCTTCCGAAAAGTAATAAAAAAAAGCACAGACATAGAGAGATATGATGAGTCTGCGTATCGTGTCGTCTTATTTATCGTGATTTCTGTGAGTTTTATTATCAATATTATTAAAAATAAAACACCTATATGATTTTTTTCTTGGTAATATTTCTAATACGTACGAGATATTAAAAAGCATTTATCGGATCATGAACAATGTTAGTACTTTAAGTTTTTTAATCATAAATATAACATTCCAAAATTAAACTAAAAGGAAAGCCATTTAGGTTCAAATTAATTTAACGATAAATATGTTTCTAAATGAGGTGAGTCTAACTTAAACAATGCCACTTCCCGAGTTAAGTTTACATAAGTAAAATAGCATTAGGGTATTGGTGTGTTGGTGAGATTGTACTTATTGGATGAGATTCGAGTGCACGGATCGTCTAAAATTAAACCACGACCCGAACTGCTTTAAGTTAATAAACAAACGCTACTTTCGAGAATAGGAAACTGAAAGCAAAGCGTACGAAAGAATAAAAATATTGATACATATTTTGTTTTAGGACGGATTAGTTGTTTTGAACCGGTGTTCGCACTCGGTGAATTTCAATACGTACAATAATAACAAAAAGTGTGTGTTATTTATGAAAGAATCATAACAATCACTTCATCAGTTTTAGTGCTCACGCATTAAAAACGAATCAAGTCTCTCCTCTCAATCATATAAGGATATATTAATATTAAATACCCAAAAGCATAAAGGCATTATGCTATTAGTTTGAATTGAGAATTTGATTAACTCGAATATCCGTGGTTAACCATTTCTCAGCACAACCTTTAATAAGCTAGAACATTCATCGTGTTATTAAAAATATATTAACATATCTTTTGTCAATAAGATGCCATCATTAAGCGAGCGTCATTTTATATTATCATACAAAAGAATATAATAAAACTGTGGATGATAGGTCTCACTGTCTTTCCTTGTGAGCTGTACATATAAGAAATTATTTAAAAAAAACAAGTGAGTGGCCATATATCTTTCACCACGTATAATTAACGCTTGCAACAGCGTATGCGTGTTGCCGTGCTCGAAAAACGATCTTTGTTGCAAACCAAGGCTATGCACTAATTGTATTTGTCTATGATATTGGGAATGGATATATGAAAATTTTCTATAACAAATAACCCTAACGGTGTAGTCATAGAGTGTTTTAATCATGTAGACAAAATACTATTACCAATAGTTTTATGAAATCCTATTGAGATGGTAAATTTGAAACAAAAGTTCCTATTAGATTAAATGACTGCTGAGTTGAGCATTCGAATGCCTATATTTGAGTAGAACAATTACAATCGAGTGGCTGTTTAGTTTACTACTTCTGTGACTATTTAGTCTATCTACTACCTTCATATATCTAATAGTATGCGGAGGTAAGATTAATACAAAGTCTAAATTTTGTTCTGATAATGATTCAAGGTTCATTTTACAAGACAAATTAAATTGATGACAGTTTTATACAACTGTACACACATATAAAGAGATTTAGACATCGCTGTCAGGCCACGCCGAATTCTCATCAACTTCGCAGGGTCGATATCTACAGTACTTTACTTGTCTTGTTAACTATTACGATCACAAAGACTTAGATATAGATATGTTGTGATATATAAATGCACTTATTGCTTATGGGTAATATAGGTATAAAAAACCTTCGACAGTTTAAGAAATTATAAAACCTAATATTAATAACACACATCATTAAATAATTTTTAATAAGCCTAAACAAAAACCTTTTAATAACATAATATTATTTAATGCAATAAGCCTTAAAATCTTCTTAACATCAGGGAGATCGATATAGTTTTTTCAAACAGTTCTAGATTCATATTCACCGTCATCAATCTACTGATGGATATAGGCTCTTTTAAAGCAACACCAACTGAACTTTCAGCTTTGAGTATACACCGAAACCAGGCCGAGACTGGGAGCCGCCGTACAGATTATTGTTCCGTCTAGTAACTGGGCATCCTAATTTTCACCCGCCTAACCTAAAAGTTCTATTGAATCAACACAAACAGCCGATTTCAAGTCTACAACATATGTTACTACTAGGCTAGTGCCACTTCTGTCTAAGTTTAAAAACTATATCAATGACATATAGGATAATATAATGTCCCTGATTTATATTATCTTCATTTCAACTCTTTAAGGGTCCTTTCGAAATACAACATTATTATTCAAGGCTAATTTAAGCCAGCCAGCTATCGTTAGACATAGGCTTCTTAGATAAAACGCCACAAGGATAGGTCCTGTGCTTCTCTCATCCAGTGGAATCCCACAACCAAGGTTATGTAATAAAACGTTATCTTCGCAATAACATTTCTTACAAAAGTATGTTACCTGTAGACGAGCGCATTCCTCGCGTAGAGCATCGGCTGCCTCCTCCAACTGTCGCTTCTTGTTCTCCGCCTCCCGCATGGACTCTGCGAGGGAGGCGCACCTCGCTTCGTGCTGAGAGATCAGCAGCCGGCACTCGCCCAACGAACGCTCGTATTCTTCGATCTACGTGGTGAAATGTTATTAAATAAATAAGAACTCGCGTTTTTAACTCAGAGATGTAGGCAGAGATTATGGATTTACATCATTCATTTCTATGCATATTTGCTCATCGATTATGGGCACTCTTAATACTGACTTTGCTTAGTATTTAACCCATCTGGTTGGCAGTTGGTTACCTAGGAAATGTACTAACACTGCCGTAATTTTTTTTCTTTATCTCCTTTCATTCATCCTTTCAATATGCCCGAACTACCGAAACATACCTTTTATAATTTTAGTCGCACCATTATCTTTTAAGCCACACCAATCCTTTACTACACTATTTCCAATCCTATCATTCAGAGTCACGCCTAGCATACATCTCAAAGATCGAATCACTACGGCGTTACTTTGATTAAATAAGTATGCGCACACGCCCGTAACCCAGAAGGGTAGGCAGATATCATGGATGTTCAAATTAAAAAAACTCTTTTCAATATTTTTAACACGTAACTATTAGTTAGTAATAGTTACGTGTTAAAAATATTGAATAACGATCTAAAACCCTCACCTTCTGATTAGCGTCAATATTTGCGGTCTCTAGCGAATGGCAGCGTTGCACAATGTTCTTGACCTCGCTCTTCATCTTGCTGATGTGTAGCCGGGCGACAGTAAACTCCTCCTCCAGTTTACCTACAGTGTCCACATTCAGCTTGAAGTCCAACTCAGATCCACCAACCGCAGCACCAATCTCAGCCAAATCACGGAGTAGGTTGGACAATAGCTCTGCGATGCGCTTACGTTGGTGTGCAGAAAGGTCGCGCAGTTGTTGCAATTCAGATGTTGCAGTGGCCAAGGCACTCTGTTAATATTTTACACTGTCATGTTTTGATTTTCTTTTTATGTTAAAGGTATCTATATATATTTAAAGTTTTATACTCTCCAGCTATCTACATATATTTAAAGTTTTATACTCACTAATTGCGGTAATAAGTTATCTTTTATTTTTTGTTAAAAGAATATAAACTGCTGTATTATGTATAGCTGTTTTTAAAAGATGAAGCCTATATAAAAATATAATATAATTTATCATCTTTGTTGAAGAAGTCATCATGCATTGGAAATGGGAATTACTCAATATTTAAAATTATTTAATTGAACAAAGAATGCATAACAACCTACTTACAAAATTACACATCTCTTACAGTAATACAGAACTTTTTTTTATTAAAAAATGTAGTTTCCTTGCCTGTTTTGACTGTAACTCCTCAGACAGCTGGTCACATTCACGGCTCTTGCTGTCGACCTCCTGCGACTTCTGGTCATAGTTGACAGCCAGTTCTTCAAGAGCCTGGAGCACTTCCTTAACCTCTTCCTTGGCAGCTTCATTCTCTTGTTGGATGCGGTTCATATCACCCTGTAGTGCTTCATAATCGCGCCTATAAAAGAAATTTAAGTTAAACTATCCTATAGCTTATGAAGATACATTACAGTGACAAAACATTAACATTAACACAAATATAGTAATAAAATCATTTGTATCAAAACAATATTGTATAACCTCAAGCACTTTCAAATGGAAAAAAATAAACATGCAACAAACTTTCATGAACTTATCAGACTTGATATTAAACACAAACTGATAACTGTTTTATTATGTATATTGCATGTTAAAAATACATTAAATGAAATTACCCACCTTGTGCAAGCAATGAGTTCTTCTTGCTCCATCATCTGCTCCTTGAGTTTCTCCACAAGCTGAGAATGTTGGTTGATCTCTTCATCCTTGTCATCCAGTTGTTGGTAAAGGGCTTCAAGCTTGCCCTGCATGGCTGCATCTTCAACTACACTAGCAACAGCCACTGGCACTGGCTAAATAAAAAATACTTGTCGTAACAAAATATTTTTAATACATATTTTTATATATATCTAATATAATCTTATTAATTACACAAAATAAATACTTAAATATGCTTTCGTAATTAATTTAAATTTCTTAAAATATGATACATATCCAATTCTATTTTCCCAATGTAGTTTAAATATTAAAAATCAATTGAAAAAAAATAGTTTGCATTGGTTTAAAAACTGAAGTACTATAATGTAACTATAGCAATAAGACAGAGTTATCAATCAATACATACTGGTGCTGGAGGTTTCTCTTCAATGAAGGAGGTAACAGGAGTGACAGCTTCAATCTCTTGTAGGTTGACTTGTTCCTCTGGTCTCACAGTCTCACCAGAACGCCAACGGTTAATTTCTGCTTCAAGTTTCTCAACCTAGTTACAGAAACATTTACAAATTAGAGTTAGAGATCATCTATAGATTAAAAAATAAAACAACATATTTTTTTTTAATTTTTAATTAATTTACCTTCCCTTTAAGCCTGGCCACCTTCTCCTTTTCTCTTTCATAGCGTCGTTTCCATTCTTCCGCAGTGAGTTCCTCATTAACACATACAACATTCTTCACAGTCTTAGCTCTGCAATGACAATACATGTGTTATTCATCGAATAAATAATGTATCCACTTTGCATAAATAATAGAAATCATACCTTTTACCAAAATCAAGAGTGCTCTTAGTTTCACTCTCGTTGAAGGAGGCTGGCGAACAACAGATAACAATTGTGGTTCTGGCGTTACCACCAAGTGACTCTTGTAAGATACGAGTTAGTTTGGAATCTCTGTATGGGATGTGAGATTTGTTACCATCTGCCAGGGCAGAGATGACATTACCCAGAGCAGATAATGATTTGTTAATATTTTTGGCCTCATCAAGCACAGTGCCTTCAGCACCAGTTTTAGACACCTGAAGAAAAATATTAACTGAATAATTTACTAAACAATGAAATAAATATTTTAGATAATAAACAAAATAAACTAGTTGATTATTTGGAAGATACCTACATTCCACAAGAACTTGAATCCTGACAGACAGCAAATTTCTGGCTTTCTCTCTTTCAAACATATATTATGGGAATTTAACTTACTGAAAATTCTATGATAATGCATTTACACCTTGTACATCATAACATATAAATAAATCTTGGTGAAAGGTAGATTTAATTTAAAACTTTGTCTTTACTTCTGACCACCCCATAAGTTTTTACTCTTGTGAAAGTTTATTCCTTCTTTCCTTACCTTAGTTCTTCATTGTATTTTGAATAGAGAACATAAAGAATCAAACTATTAGTTAATTACCTTTTCAGAACCTGCCAAGTCCACTAAATACAACTTTCCTGATAGTTTTTTCTGATTCTCTAAGTTCTCTTGTTTCACATTAATGAGAAAGACTGAATGAGATCTTGATGAATGTTCATTCATGTCTGAAAGCAATACCCATATTAAATGTTATAGATGAAGGTATTATCACTTTTAGCCAAATATAAAGATTTTATTATATTTCAGTCACATACTTGTTACAGCAATATGCCTATTTGATTTGCCTTCCTCTATAACTTCAAATACTTCTTCGGGACTTGACACAAACCGTTCAGTAGCACCTTTGACAAATGGGACACGATTCTTGTCTTCATGAACACTTAGATTAACTTTCGAGACTGGAAAAAGAATGTGTTGATTTAGAATGCACAATCTGAATAATATGAATATTATTTATTATTATGTTAATTCAAAATTAAATAGTATTACCATCCAAGAGATCCCTGATTTTATCCATATAAATTTCAAAGTATGAAACTTTTATGTGAAATTCTAAATTTTCTTCCATTGCATAAATGTGATTGAAAATATCATTGACTATCCTTGGAATAATACCCTGTTTCCCTGGATCTCCTACAATTGAAAAACATTATTACAATATTTTAATTTAATATGAATATTTACTAAATTTTAAATATTTCATACATACCTATGACACCTTCCATTGTATGTGTTTTTCCAGAGCTTGTTTGACCATAGGCAAATATTGTCCCATTGTATCCAGCCAGTACATCAGACACAATACTCTTTGCTGCCTCATTATATACTTTTTCTTGGGTTGCATTTGGTTTAAATACTTTGTCAAACAAATAAACTTTACCCTAAAATAGCAGATATTTGAAAACAGAAAGAAAATCAGTTTTATGATATTGATAATACTTTAGTACTCATAGGTTCAAAATATATTACATAACCAAGAACATTCCATTCTAAAATAAAATAAACAATATATAGAACAAAATGGTTCTATATAAATCATTTAAATATAAATAAATAAAATTATGAGTTTTTCAAAGCACATATTGTTCTGTGGTGTATGTTGATAAAAATGTGTGCTCAATTTTTTTCAGTATTACAATGCAGTTTACATTATGTTTTCGTAAGGTAGCCTTTCAGTAATTTCCCTTCTTTTCATTACTTAAAAT
>JWHW01003139.1:153433-170033 GCA_000931545.1 Papilio glaucus
CTATTTATGAAACCCATTAGAAAAGTTTTATTACAGTTTTAAAAAATTGCCCTAGTACTGTCAAATACTTTTATTTGAAAATACTAGGACAATTTTTATTGTAAGAAGTTAAATGTAATATAACAATATTCAGCTGTGGTGTATAAACAAATAATATATACCGTAGTTTTACAAAATATGCGAAGGATACCTGCAGGTCAAGGTCGAGAAAGTATTTGTATTGATTTTCGACGAAACAATAGTAGTTGCTCGATTTGTTTAAAATACAGAGAGGACGCTATAAAATTTTGCGATTGCAGTCATAGTCACCGAAGCGGAATAGAAAAGAAAGGCCATTTCGTAGCAGGTGAACATAAGTCATAATGTATTAGTCATCATGATCTAAATTAGGGCGATGATAGCAAACACTATTCCCAACATTAAAATAAGGTTTCACATACCCCTATGGAAATACAGTTATCATCGGGACCCGAAGGAAATTTCACAATAAATTTTGAACCAGCTTTTTCTTCGGAGTCATTCAGAGGCCGAAATCGGCAAACAACTCTAATGCTGTCTTCAGCAGCTATTTCACGATCAGCTGCCATTTTGGAAACCAATAATCTTACACTAAACACTGTCTACGCAATTAAAAAAAATAAAACTTTATTGGAACATAAAACCGTGCATGAAGAACTACAATGTTAGATTTTGTCACTGGGAATCTTCATGACAGCAGTATCAAAATGTCGGCCATATTCTTCGTAGAAGAAAGGCCTGAAACTGCATGTTTATTGGTTGGATAATCGAGACTTAGCCAACGTCACGAAAAAAATCGATTAACTACCAACATTGTCCTAAATAAAACTACGTTCCTAGGTTCGATCGACGACCTACAAGAACGGAATTCTAAACTAGAAATTATAATATTTTAAAAACTTTCTCTTTTTATATTATTACTACACTACTATCTATATTACGCAGATAAAATAAAGAGTAGAGCAAGTAATAACTTTGGTAATTAGTCAACAAAAGCCGAGAAATATAGCAAACCAATCAAGTATGATTATTTTTATGATTTTGGCAACGATCAAGTGGTTCACCTTATTTTCCTGAAAGTCATACAACAGAGAAGCCACTGCGAGGCTCAGTTTATCAATTGATCAATGTTACTCCTCAATAAAGCCTTAAAAACCGACACATTTGAATTGGTATACTTCTTACCATGAGTTCCCACTTATAACTTTCACATAAAAAATAATATTGTCATCTCAGTTTTTTCAAAGGGAGAGAAAGAAAGATTTTTTTTCTTTAATTTGAATTTTTGGAACAGACACCAAGTTTGATATTTGGTAAAGTGGGTTTTCCATGCATTTCGATAGCTTACCACTTTTTATACTTGGTACTTAATAAGCACCGTGAAAAAGCGACTAGCGATAAATCTAGAAAATAGAGGGATTTATTAGAGCCCGATTAAAGGATATTTTTAGATATGATTAACTTAAAATCTTTGTCTGAGAATCAAACTAACGGTATATCCATATTGTCCTCACTAACTAAAATCTTATAATAAACGAGGAATCAATTAATAGATGAGTTGAAGGAACTACAAAATATTCTAAATTCAGGACAATCTTAATAAAAATACTTAGAAACTTTTAAAGTCTACAAAAAGAAGCCTTAATAATATACTACATATATAATGGCAACTGCCTGTACATTATTTTGTAAAAACTCATACCATTGATGATTCCTTAGTGAGAATAGTTGTTAGCTTGAAATGTTTGAGAACCTAAATTTGGCACAAATTTATAATAGAATATAATTATAATCACAGTTTTGACATCGTATTCCATGAAGATTTTATTGTGTTATTTGACATTAATGGATACAAGTTTAAATTATTTTGTACTTGTAAGACTAAGTAAGGTGTTTTATATTATGGATATTTTAACCTATAATATAAAAAATCTTACTTAGTCTTCGTCTAGCAAAGGCCGAGAATACATTTCATACTTTATCAAATCAACGCAATAGCAGCCGATGTGATTGATGAAAATTCTCGAAATGATAGGCTTAATGATGCTCTTTCTTCATGTAGTAGTATTAGTTACATATAGTCACCTATAACTTGGCCAAGCCTTTGGTTAAATGATAGCAGTTCTTCACTTTCGTTTTTTCTAATCTATATCTTAATATTACATTACAAAGGGATACAAAGAAGTATAACGCAAAAACACTTTTAAAGCTTTAATAAAGAAATGTTCAGCTTAACACAAAATGTACAAGTCGTTTAAATAAAATAGATTTTTCTTCAATTATTATTCAAAGAAATGACGAATTCACCTCTTTCATGATACCAAAAATATATTTGTATGATGGTTATGTGAACGCAACTTAAATTCTTTGATGAATGTATCGTTCGGTTCGGTCATTTTGGTTTCGCAAATTTGGCACACGGCATTGGTTGTGGTTGGTTGATTGTTTTTGGTAGATTGAGTTGAGTGGTAAATGACTAATTTATTTACTTTAAAGAATTGTCTCACAGCTATCTTTTCTACGGTTTAATAAAGTAGAGATGGAATTTTGCATTTGTGTGCTTCTTAAAGAAATATAATAAGACTGGTATGTACTCAGTTTTCATTAGATTTATGTACAACTAGTTAAGATTCGTTGTTCTCATTTTTGTATTCCGATTACGAAATATTAAACTTTTAGGTATAAATTAAAATTTTAGCTATAAATAACTGGAAGCTTGCAACAGTTTTATTCCGCGAAATGTTTTTATTTACCATTTTATTATTGCTATACTTTCATGCCCACCTAATAATTTACAAACCAAACACTGGTCCTTAATAAATAATGTAGCTCTCAACTGTTTTCCTATAAGAATAAAATATAAATAAATAAATATGCGCTCACGTAACCTAGAGGGGTAGGTAGAGATTATGGATTTCCATTTGGCGCGATCCTGGCACATCTCTCTCGTTTCTTCTCCATTCATACATCTACGCATGCAGGCTCTTCGGTTATGGGTGCTACTTACATAGCCCTTTTTTTATTAAGCCACTAATCTGATCGATATACGTAAGTTTTCTTAGGGTGTCCCCACCAACACTGCCATTCAAGAAGAAAAGCTGAAGTTGTTGCTTGCATTTTTGTGAAACTGTTATTTAATTTTAATTATAAGAATTATACTATTATTTATTCAACATATCTAAATCAATAGCTTTGTCTGAGTCCAGACTACTGAATAATTCAAAATTATTAAAAATAAGATTAAATTAAGAGGTTTATGTTTTGATGTTTAATGATACCAGTGTATCGTGTGATTCTTTCTGATGATCTGAGTTGTTGAAAAGTTATTAGGAAGTAATGGTAAACCAATTTTCTTAATTATTTTGTTGGTGGTATGTATCCTACTTGGAGGCCATCTATGTGACTGACTGTGACTGTGATATTGCTTATGTGCAAATATTACTCTGTGGGAATGAAATGCTAGTAGCTTGTTAAGGATTGTTTTACGATTCGGTAGTCGTGGAGTTGCGGGAAAGTAGCCCTACTACTACTACTACGATTACTAAAACCTACATGTTAACATTAGGGTAGCAAGGAGCAATTAAAGGAAGTCTTGTTAGGTTTAAATGTAGAGCACTTGCCAAAATTAACTCTAATGTTTGAACTAAAATATAAATATGGCCGTTAAAATAAAGATGTGTTATCATTATGATTTAAATTTTCTCAGGGACAGCATGTTTCCTTTCATTCAGAATGGTGTTGTGAGGAATGGTGACTAGGCCCCTTCCGACACTTACACACATTTCTTATTGGCGGTAAATAAATAAAGATCCGAAATGTGAACATGAGACTCAGACTTTATCTCTCTCACTCGATAATCGTCGTCTCTTTGACATTGCCCATAAGCTGATTCTTAACCTCCTGTCTTTGCATAGTCGACTTTGATTAATTTTAATGAAATATTGACAATTTCTGAAGAGAAAAATATTTTTCTTTTATGATTTTTCTTAATTTTCAAATCACAAAGAGAACACAAAATCACCTAGAGAATAAAATAAATAGGGCTAGCATCACCATTTAGCTATGTAAAAGGCTGATTGGCAAAAGATGGGGACTGACTATACACCTCTGTCATCCATCCTGAAATTGTCTGGTAGACTAAAAACAGGCAAATAACTGCACAGAATAAACTACAGAGATGTCAAAGAATATAAAGATAATATAAAGATTTATTCAAGCCTTTTTAACTAATAACAAAAAATAATATTCATACTCAATATTTATTGATATCTGAACATAAATAAAATTATTCCTATTGGACAATGATTGCTGGACTATACAGATTGTACCAATGTATGGATTTAAAAAGGCTGTTTGATAAGTACCTGTTCATGGACAAAAATTTAGCATATGTGCATTTATTTTTCACTGCTGTGGTATGTCTACAATTAAATTAGTTTTCTACAAATATATAAAATCAAAAATATAAAAAGGGCCAAATTAACTTAAATAAGTTAGTCCTATTTACCAAACAACTGAATTAGCTTATATTAACTTATCATTGTCAGTAGAGTTGTTGGGTATATGTTCTTATTAAATAAATAAATGTTCTTATTGACTAATTAAAATTTAGGGTGGTTCTTCAAAAACTTTATATGAGCCTTTTAAATTGTTAAATCCCTGGCAATCATTCTTAGATCTAATCTTTCCTACTGTCTCAATGAAACCCCCTTAGAAGCAATGAATTGTGTTATCTGTATTTCCATGTGTCATCAGTTAGATTGACCTTTGCAAAATCCAAATAACAAAATTCAGATATGAAGGAAACTATTGCCATGAAGTCTTTTGATCCTTTATATAATGTCGTTAATAAATTCAAAGAATTGGCTACTTGATATAAATGCTTTCAATAAATACCATCTTTCTTATTTTTCACCATTTTTATGACTATTTGATTACATTTCAACAAGAAAGTTTGACAGTGGAGGGGAATAACACACTTTTATTATGATGCCTTTGTTTGTTCATAATTCTAATGCAGTTCCATACTAGTACTGGCTATATGCTGTTCAAACTCAGACCTAGACTTTAGATAAATTTGAGGAGATTACTGCTTACATTTACAAATTTGTGGTCACACTGACACTGATCCACCTAATGTGGCTTTCTTAGAAAAATGGGTAGATGTAGCCACAAACTAGAATGTTTTAATGCCAACACTGTTGTACAGCTGTCAGTCAGGGAATGTTCAGGTGTTGTCTGAGCTGGTTGCGCCCTACATGTAAGGGCTCAATAGCTATTCAATATTCGCTCACATCCCTGGGCAACCCATAGTTTGGGTATTTCTGATCTAGACAGTCTGGTTGAGCAACAGTTGTCTCAACCATTGCCATACTGGATGATATGACAAAACTTAGTTTACTTCACTGGTGTTCAATCTATAAACACTACCAATTCATTTTGTTATGTTCAATAAAATATGTTTCACTGTGATATGTGCCCATATATGATATGAACTAATTATTAGGATATATGTACATATAATGAAATAATACCATCACCTACCACAGGTATATTATTATTAAAATTGGGAATATTCAAAGGTTTAAAATTATATATTGAATAATAATTTATTAATTATTATTTTAAATTTATATAGCCTATGGTTTTGGCTATAGATAATTGAGTTATGCTTTGATGATTTAAATTCCAAACCCATATTTAATGTTGAGATATATAAAAGTTTGCATTTTTTAAAACATTTGACTTATTTAAGAAGACAAGGATTGCAATGTAAAAAAGTCCCATTTTCATTTCGGAGTAGAAACTTTTAGGTGCAATGCGATGGTGCCGCGCCCGTCGAAGCGAGCGGGTGCGGTCGTTGAACCCCGCAGCTCACCCTCGACCGTTAGCATCGATATATGGAAACTTGCAGGCAGGTTACACCGCCCGGGATTCTGTCGGCACCGTAATCCTGATACTTTTTACTATTTCTCGTAACAGTCGCCAGCACTGCTGGTTCCTAGCGGATTGTGAGATCCTTGGAATTACGTTGCGGTAAAAAAGTTTCATTACGGACTTACACTCGATAGTCGGTCAGTGCTGTCGATAGCTAGCAAACATAAATAGCTTTAATGATCGTTCCATAGTCTTGGCTTGGATTTTAAAAGCATATGAGCAAATCCTGTGAGACTATGCTTAGTTGTATGTTCATATCTCGTCAAAATAGTTTTAAGAATATAGATTAATATACGTTCGAATATATCGCGTATATTGTAAATCAGCATAATAAATCATTTATTTCATTGTCATGTATATTACGAATTTATAAGTATTGGTGGTGGCAGTATAGGAAAGGAAAAAGAAGAGTTGAAATATCCTTTTTAAATAAATGTAAATAACACCTTACCGTTTTTCAATGGAACAGCGCAGTCTTGTTTTATTGCGTACTTAAAACAAACACTGTGTACACGTTTTAGCCAAGTGTAGTGCTTATCCTGAGACTCATAAAAGTGACATTTGTTCTGTTTCCTATTTCTCTGCCATGGACTTCTGAGGTATGGTAGCTGGTAGTACGATGAAAGCGCCTATAATTTCTCAAATTGAGCTTAATTACATGATATCTTAGGGTGCGTCCTGATCTGGCGAATGCGCTGCGAATGCACTTTCGCCAGATCTGGACGCACACTTACGGCCGTTTTCAATAACCTAAGCTAACGGATAGATTGCTATCCTCACATTTTGAGGGATAAGCTTATGACATTACTAAAGATAGCTTCGTCTATCCGACAGTAGCTTGAAACTTTTATTGAAACGCAGGTAAGCACGATATGTATAACCGTGTCTATCTCTAGTAAGCTATGCGTCCTCCCGATGACAGATTGCTAGTTTCGATAGGAAGTGCTAACCGTCGATAGCTTATTGAAATGAAGGTAAGGGCAAAAGAATAGATTTGTCTATCTTTAGTTACTGAAACGACGGATACATAGGTTACTGAAAACGGCCGTTAGAGAGCTCTATTGGCATTTGTTTTTATCGATGCCTGCGATCTTGTTATATCGTTAAGCAAGATTACAGAATTTTTACAAATATTTAATTATTTTACGATGACTTGAAATTTAGTTCGAATTGAGTCAAAATCGAGACTTAAAATTGTGAGCTCCGATAACATAATTTACCCAAAGTAGATTATTTAAAGGGACACAAACAATAAAACAATAAGGAATATCATTAGTCGCTCCGGAGACCATGTTATGCGAATTGCAATACCATTTTTGTCATAATCAATGTGAGTTATCACTTTAATAAGGTTACTAACATCATACGCGCTTGACTCACTGTAAATGATAATACGCTGATGTGCGTCACTATAACTGTTACTTAGTTGTTTTGATTTCAATTCTTCCTCTTAAACTAAAACTGTGATTCAAATAATAGCGCGAAGGTATATGTCCATGACATCTTGTGTCATGACTATATTGGTCAGCTCGTTAGCTTATGACGTAACCCATGTGGCCTACACAGAGCCGTTTCTCGTGTAAAAACCTTGATTTCTGAGTGTATCTTGAATTACGAATCGAGTACACTATTGAAATATTTTTACGTTCCAATTTTATTTACGATTGTTTAATATACCGCTCGTATTCAAATTACAGCTTGAAGAAGAAGTCAAGAAAATGACTACATTTTCTTTTCGGATTCAATGGACGTTCATTTATGGTTAATTTGGTTGTTATTAAATATTGTAATTAAAATAAAGCAGGCCTTAATCACTATATTATTAAACTGCATATTGATTCTAAGAAGAACGGTGACGGCGCCTTGTGTATCACTCGCTGACGAAGTTATTTTCTGAACAATTAGTCACGCGTGTATCCGGCGGAGGCAGGCCGTGCGCTGCTCGCGCTCCGATTTTCAATTTATTTTATTATGAAATGTAATTTCGTTGGCTATTTATATATTAAAATAGGTGGTTATTTACATTAAATGATAATAAATAAATAGGACTGTCTATTCCGTGGATAAATGTGGACGTATTTTTTTCGACTTCTTCTTCTTCGACACTTTACTGTTAATTACTTTTTAATAAGCCATCGATAATTTCAGACATGTATTAATAATCTGCATAAATTATTGATCAAAACGGACAGTAATGAACCAGTGATAAAGTTATACCTTACTTTTCGTTGTTGCTCTGCGCGAATTGTGAGTCAACTTCTTGATAAGGAGTGTGAATCTTTATGATTTTATTGTGTGCATACAGTGACAAGAAGTGTAAGTGTGCCAAAGCGAGTAGGATTTGTATAACTGAATTTGTAAGTACATAAATTTTTATTAAGCGAATCGTTATAAGGAAGTAAGTATATAACGTATCGTATTGGGGTATCGTCGTGAAAGGTCTGAGTTCGTGGTTTAATTTATTACTAAACTAATTAAGTAGTGTAGTATCAGTCACTAGTTGTAATAGTTAAAGAAAATATTATTATTATAATGAACTAACGACCCGCCCCGGCTTCGCACGGGTATTTCTCCATAGGAACGTTCATCCTCTACTTAAGATAATCGCGCGAACTGTCGAACGACTGTCAGTTCTGCCAAAAGCCCTAAGGTTACATACATTAGAAAAGTTATATGGTCGTTAATTTTTCTTTTTTACGCGCAACTTTTTTAATTTTTTTTTATAAGAACCTTCTCCAGACAATAACATCACAAAAAAAAGAATAAGCGAATTCGGTCTAGCCGTTCGCTCTTGATGCCGTAGCCAAGGGAAATAGGGATTCATTTTTATATACATATATAGATTGCTAGCAAATAATTTCTGTACAAATATCATAAAATTACTTACTTATCGATTTCTGTGCTAAATAAAGTTCATAATGAGGGGTAATATGAGCTAGCGAGTTTAAAAGAATAAAGTGGAAGTCATATACCAATAACTAATTACACAAACTGATTATAGTATGCCTAAATACGTTAGGCTTCGTTAACAGAACTCTTGCTAATGTATATTTTTAGGTACCAAACGAAGAATTAGACGTTAAAGTCTATATTTTCTATCTAATATGTTTATACAATATTTTATTATTAAAACAATTATATTTTTCAATTAGATATGAGCTTTTAAATCTTTACGGTCATTTAAAGCCGTTAACAAGGCTAACTAAGGCCAAGCTAAAGCCGTTAACAAGGCTAACTAAGGCCAAGCTAAAGCCGTTAAATCTTATCCCACAGTCACTGCAGACAGTGATTTGGTCTCTAGTGTGAACTTATCGTAATACAACAGCACGCTAAATTTTGTAAGAGCTTTTATGCTGACGTATATTTCTCATAACTTGTTTTCACTTTTTCTCAGCGATGCATATGAATCATATTGCATATGGTTAACATCGACCGAGGAATGGTGACAAAGAGTTGGTGCACATGTACTATCATTTACAATACTATTATAGATCTCTCAACGTCTTGAAGTAGTTACGGATGTTACGGCCTTGATGGAACTTCGCTACTTAAAAATAAACATCATCATCAGCCTATATCAGTCCACTGCTAGACATACGATGTAGATGAACATGATACATTTTTGGTATTTTATTTGATTCAATCTTCGGCCAGGGAACAGGCTGCAGCAGACGTTTCATTGATTAGTTTGGGACCGTTGTAATTTTAAGTCGAGATTAACAATATTCTGGTTCATTACTTTCAATGCGTATTAAATTGTCATTCCATTTTAACTCTTGTTTATGACAGCTCGTGGCCCAGAAGCAATGGCACGAATTACGGATTCGACGAGATGAAAATTTGGTCGATATTGTGTCTTAAACGTCGAACTTTAATAATGACTACTTGTTAAGGCTGGGTTATTCACAAATTCCTTGAATACGTAATGGTCAACTTTTGTACTTTTTTTGATTGCTTCGGCGAGGTCAGATTAACATTATTTTAGTAGAAGCACAGTTTTTATGAAGTTTATTTCTGCAAAGCACATTCTTAAGCCCACTACTATTTATTATTGGACATTAGACATTATGTATTGGTTACAATTTCAAATTATATTTATTAACTTAATAATCTCATACGATAAACGGAGTAGTTCTATGTTCACAATTATATTTTAGTTGTTTCTACGACATGCACAATTAGTGCAATTATGACATAGAAACAAAAACGATAGTTAATTTTAGAATAAACAAATAGAAAAAAGTGTTTGTACAGTAAATGAGACTAAAAAAATTGCATGCGTATTCCCTGCTCAAGTGGAAAGTAAAATTGTCTTGATATCGTAACATGTGCGGCTGAATGTGGATCGCCTACGTACACGTTAGTGTAGCGTCGGGTTTATTTAGTTCTCTGACTGTACCACGCTGCTCATTAGGGTTGTCCGCCGTCATGAACTAAGTACCATCTGTATAACGCATAATGCAATCTTACTTTTTTTCCTATCCTACCTACGTTGATCAGACCCGATATTAACAATTGATTTATAGAAAAAAATATGTTGCTATAGAACTTTCATTTTCCAAATTGTTTCTTGGAGCAAGGAAAATAAGCCCTTTTATTGGTTTCAATAATAGTTGACATTATCAACTTCATATAATATGGCATGAAAGATTTTGAGAATTATACGATTCCCCAGTTTGTGTCTGTGGCGCTAGATTCAGATAAAGAGTTAGTATGTAGCTCTATCGAATAAAAAAGGAAAAAATTGTGTTGTGTTGTCCTATGACGTTATGGTCCATAGAAAATATGTGTTGCTTTACATTTCGATGTATTAGATGTTGGAGTATATTAAAAATATTTAAAGTTGAAAATAATCCTTAGGGAAGAGTATTAAAAATATACTATAGAAACATTCTTACAATACCTTGTCTTGTGTATACCTAGACACCATGTTCTGTATTTTTATTTTGACATGTATTTGTATTTAAATAAATAGTAATGACGCCCTAAATTAAAAGATTTCGTTTAAAAGTTGTAGCGGTAGCCCTACGAACGGCCTCGATGTGGCGGCGTGGGAGGCGCCCTTTCTCACCAGCAGTGCGCCCACATTGTCCACACCTCGTCTTATATCATGTAGTGAACACCATTCATTTTTTCTATGCAAAAAGAATTTAAAACGCCTTATCTGTATGGCCGGACTTTTTTTAATTAGACAGACTCAAGAAATAAAATTGTCAATACTGAAACCGTATTTAACATTTCAAAAAATATGCGCTCACCCTCTCTCAACTCAGAGGGGTAGGAAGAGGTCATGGTATTGCGAGAGATCATGGATTCCATGGCGAGAGAGGTACATCTACGCATACATGCTTGTCGGTTATGGGTGCGTGGACAACATTCATTCTCGATTGTACTGACCACTTCCACTGGCATTTTTGACAAATTGCCAAAACATTTTTATACTTGCCTGGTAGTCGTCAGACAGTTTTTTTTCATCCCTCTCCTTTCTTTCTTGTTTCTTCCTAATCAGTACTTCTTTCACTCTGTTTCTCAAAGAACGTAATCGTAACTCAATCCTTTCGATATCTTCATTCGTACACTCTGATCGCCTGGTTTTTGCTGCCAATAAATCAAGCCATGCCTTCTTCTTCGTGTTCACTTCCATTCGAACTTCCCTACTCCACCGGCTCGTAAATAACATATTGTTGTTCTATTCCCTTTCATTATCTACTTATTACATACCGTGTTTCAATATTTCCATTAAAATTTCTTGTTTTATGAATATAGGGTTACCATCACATTACAGAGCTAATAAGTTTAGCGATTAGCAATTACTACGTTTATCTATACCACCTATAACTAAAGAGTATGTATTGTAAGTGGATGTATTGTATAATTATTCACGTCAACTCAACTTAAAAATGAATAATCATTGCTTTGTAGTTAGGTGAGACATCAATTACTAATGATTTAACCAGTAATTTGTTGTTAAATATAAGTGATTCAACATCTGATGTCATAAAATCGTTAAGTTTACGTTCAAAATAAAATAAATTTTTGATTATCGTGAGATATCATAGTTTTCTTCTTATGTCATTTATATGTATTGTGTTCGTAACTGGCATCGCTTAGGTGAATAGTATTGCTGGCTGATAGTAAAATAGCACAGGCAGCCATAAGTACTGCCGACAGAAGTTATAATTCAAAACAGTTGGGAACACAATAGTTCTAAAATAAATAAATAATCAACAAAAATAAACCCTTGTATCCTAACAATAAAATTCAAAATTGAATACAAGAAAAATAAATGAACAAAAGTTCGTCGAAACTGTTCCAAATTCAAATAAGAATGTTGCTGACACATGCTGAGCATGTACACGCGAACCTATAAGATTTTCCCTTACCAAATATTGCGTCTAACGCGGCTAACGAAGTTTTCACTTCAAAAATAGTCACGTCAGGACAATGAACTTTGAAAGGCGGGTTTATTAAAATCGCTTCTGTAATAGCAGAGCTTATTAATTACAAATAAATGAAATCTTTCCTATTTATAATATATAATGTATCTATATATTTAGGGTTAAGATTGTTCGTCTTTATCATAAACTAGTGGTCGTCTAGTAGTCGAGATTCGACCATAATTCTTTAAATTTTATTTTATATTCAAAACACTATGCCAAATGAAATTAAAATTTTCGCTTCACGTAAATAAAACATTTCTCACCATTGTTACAGATAAATCGATCTGAATAGAAAAACGAAACGAACACAAAATGCTTAAGCAACGATCTAGTCTCGTAGTATTTTTGGCGGGTCTGTTGGTAACATGCTGGGGCCAGCGAGCGGAGCAGCTGCTAGCCCAGAACCCGTGCTCCAGCAAAACGATCTGCAGCGACTGCATCCGTACAGCTAGCTGCGCGTGGTGTTTTGCTACCGAGTTCAACGGGCCGAGGTGCTTTAACCCAGCCGTGGAGGGCGGCACCGCTGGCTGCGACGAGGCCTACATATTCAACCCGGATAACCAGCGCTCTATCGATCCTATGTTTAACAGGGAGTTAACTAGAGGTACAGTAATTCTTTTACTTGTAATAACAATTAACAAAATAAAATAAGATATAATGTAAAATATAATAAATAAATAACACATAATTGTATTACTATTTAAGGTAAACATTTACATTAAATACGTATTACTCTAACGGTTTTTGCAGCGCACACCAGAAAAGCTCGCATATTGCAGAATTTTTTACTCCTTAATTGACACTTGTCGTTATATTTGGACAATTCACACAATATCTTTATAAATTATAGCCTATGTGTTATGCTGATGTATAAGCTATATTGTTGTAAAGTTTCATTAAAATAATTCAGTAGTTGAGGCCTGAAAGAGTAACTAAGATCCATATATCCATACAAACGTTCGCATTTATAATATATTATATAAGTATGATAAGTCTCTTTAGTGCGTAATATATAATTTATTATAAATTACGTTGAGCTGAAATTCCGATATTATCCCAAAAAATAAACACCGTCAAAGCTTAGCGATAGCTAAAAATCTTTTTGTTGCGCCTATTCTTTGTATTGGCAAGGCAGGGGGACCACGCCCTCATAGAAAAACGCCATGACAGCAGAATACCCTCTACTCTGACAGTTAAATTAGTGGGTCACCTAATTTTTGGTAACTTGCAATTGTAATTTACTTTTAATGTTATAAGAATATTCAACCTACTACTACAACTGATAATTTTAATCGGGTGACAATTCAAACAATAATTATATTGTTCTGTATAAAGTAAATTAAAAAATAGTTAATTTAAAAAATAAAAAAATCCCACTGACTGTATGATTATCATTTCATGGTAGAGCCCGCAACAACATCTGTTGAACGAGTGGGCCGGCTCGACCGGTGAAATACCACGACCTCACAGAAAACAGGCGTGAAGTAGAAGTACTCTGCGATTCGCCTGATGAGTGAGGTGCCGGAGGCCTAATTTCAGTCCTCTTCCCCTTCCCACCCTTCTGGAAGAGGCTTGGACGGGGAGAGGGTTGGCGGGGAAAAGGAAATATCATTATTCCTGTCTATGCCCTCCTCTGTCCATTAAAGGTAGGCAACGCATCTGCAACACATTTGCCTGTTGCGCATGTCTATGGGTAGCATTCACTTAACCGGTGATCCGCTTGCTCGTTTGCCACCGTCTTCCATAAAAAAAAAATTATACCTGTGATACTCCATGGAAGAATGAGAAGGTAATGAGACCTTCTTCTGGAAAAACATTACCATTACCCTCCCTCTGGGTCAATCGGGTAAAAACTGTTGGATATTTATGTCAAACTTACCTATCTTTTTATCACAGCAAGGGGCCGCATCGGGGCGGGTAGTGAATCGTCTTTCTACGAGGAATCTTTTAGCAGCAGTAGCAGCAGCAGCAGTGGCACCAGCATCAAGGGCGGTGGTGGCTTCATGGCCGGAGGAGGCGCCGCTTTTGGCGAAAATTTGGTACAAATCAAACCACAGCGAGTCAATATGAAACTGAGAATGAGTGAGTATTTTTTTTGGCTATAATATGTGTACTAAATACCTATCGATTTTTAAATGTGTTTTTTTTCCCTAGACCAAATGCAGAAGATGACTTTCTCGTACGCTCAAGCCCAGGACTATCCAGTAGACCTGTACTATCTCATGGACCTCAGCAGGTCTATGAAGAATGACAAGGACAAACTGAGTACACTCGGCAGTTTACTTTCGAGTACAATGAGGAATATAACTTCCAACTTCAGGATCGGCTTTGGATCGTTCGTCGACAAGCTCGTCATGCCTTACGTTTCAACTGTACCCAAAAAGTAAGTTGAAGCACTTAATTACACATAGACTTGTCAACTTTTCTTTTAAGTAATAATTCACATAAATGATACTAGACCGTTAAATCACGTTATACTACAGATAAAAAAACTGCTGGCTGCTTTTTAACAAAAAATTGAAAAAAAAATCACGTCTTTTCAATCGAATCGTGATTAGACATAGTCAACAATTGGAAATATATCCATCCATATATGTATGCATATGGATATCTACTCCTTATTTGGTACTAAATTGAAAACGAAATAAATCCGTAAGAAAAGGTCTCATACATATTTTGCCTAGGTATTATGATAATTTGAGGCATTATCCTCGGCAAAATTATAATTGAATTAACATTTATCATAAGAATGGACATATCGACATAACGACAATCGTACAGCGCTGATATGTTGGTTGCCGTCTTGTTTTAACTTAATTCAGATTTATAAACGTTTACTGTTTTCGGGAAATTTATAATTAAAATGGCAACGGTTATGGAATAATGTGTTTTACTACTTCATATAAAATAAGTTAATATACATAGTTTTTCATGTGGGCCTTCATAGCCAAATACGAAATTAATCCTAGCCAGGAATAGAACCCGTTTAGTTAGAAAAAAAAAACCACACACACACTGTATTATTACACCATTCGATAGTGTTGCTAATAAGGAACGAATTCTGGGAAGTAATGGCATACGGCAAACTTAAGAAAAGAGGTATTTTTTAACAAAATTCTTTTTAAAATTATTATAACTTTCGTTACATTAAATTAATAATTAATTAAATTAAAAATGGCTTAACTCCTCACGTTCGCGTAATTCGTATATAACTTTTTTTTCTCACATTACCTACCTTTTAAACCTTAACTGATTAATTGTTCAAATTGTATTCAATAAATGAAATGGATTCGACGTCTCAATGATTGTACTACATTTAGCCCAAAAATATTATTAATTCTGTTAATAATATTTTCCAAAGATAGTTTCAGGTCATAAATTGTATTATATGTAGATGCCTTGGTAGAGTTCGTTTTTCACATACCGCCAGAAAAAATAATCTAATCTCCTATCATTTACCTTGCGTTGAAATAAAATTTTCGCCAAACTGCTGAAGTAACATCTCTTTGACTGTACGGCTGTTATGGTCTGGGGCTCCATCTTGTTGAAAAAATAATTGGTCTGGGATAAAGGCAAATTATTCAGCTCTTCAAACAATTCATTAAAATTTTCGACATATTTAAAAGTGGAGGCAAAGCGCAAGTTCTCCCATTGATAAAATATGTTTTCAGTAAATTAAATCGTTCATCACTGGTTAAATCCATCTTCAAATCACATTTAACTAGTAATTTCTTTAATCTTAATAAAAAGGTTTGAGCTTATTTTGAATATAATATTACTCGTAGTTGTCAGTTTATTAACTGGATATATTTCCCAGTATAAATTACATGTTCACTCATTATAAATAATAAATTTGAGGTTTTCCTAATAACAGTATTATTTAGTTTTCAGAAGGGAAATAAAATAAAGTGTATCTTAACATATTAATTTAACAATTTATTAATAACTACGGCTAGCTATACTTTGTTCCGTCTTTAAATTAATTTACGTTGTGTGTTAACTTATTAGCTGTATTAATTGCTGGATGGTTTACACCCGAGTCGATCCCTTTATTGAAATGAAAGCACAGTGGGCGACAGCAAGGGCCTAGGCGCAGCGGTGTGAGACCCGCGATTGAATTTTTCGCCTGGCGCGTACTTTTTAAACTGTTGATATTTTCTAAACTATCTGTCAGAACGGTTTAGTGAAACAAGCAATTATATTCT
>JWHW01003139.1:170490-185560 GCA_000931545.1 Papilio glaucus
TGTATCTTAACATATTAATTTAACAATTTGTTAATAATTACGGCTAGCTATACTTTGTTCCGCCTTTAAATTAATTTATGTTGTGTGTTAACGTATTAGCTGTATTAATTGCTGGATGGTTTACACCTGAGTCAATCCCTTTATTGAAATGAAAGCACAGTGGGCGACAGCAGGGCCTAGGCGCGGCGGTGTGAAACCCGCGATTGAATTTTTCGCTTGGCGCGTACTTTTTAAACAGTTGAAATTTTCTAAACTATCTGTCAGAACGGTTTAGTGAAACAAGCAATTTTATTCTACATTTAATACTGTAGCTTACAAACATATTTATTTGGATGAGGATCAATACTCAATACGTAAAAATAGCGTCGTAAATAAAGTATTATTTTTAATTGATTGTTTTAAAGAAATAAGTGGTTATTGTAAGATAATCGTGGAAGATAGAGATATGCCGTCGCTGACTTTTTTGTAGATCTTTTTAAGATATACAATTCCGTAGTACGTTCTTTTGATCTATCTCGTAAGGCAAAGTTTGGCCGCAGATTTAGCGCGGCAACCCACTTGTAATTTATTAATGTTCTTACTATCTAGCATATAATTTAGGATCTGATCAAATAACAGATGAGTGTATAAATTTCTTATGCCGTATATCAGACCATATAAGTTGTGTTGTAGGTTGAAGTTTGGTTCTTCGTTATACGATCTCTAAAAATCAAACAACAAATGATTATTTTCGTTTCGGGTTTAGGCTATCATCCCTTCACTATTAGGATCTAAAAAGTGTTCTAGCTTCGTAAGGTTAAAAAATTTGCTAGTTTTAACGGTTTGGTTTCAGTTTGATCTCTCCCTGTGACGGCTGTGCGGCGCCCTATGGCTTCAAGAATCAAATGTCTCTTAGCAATGATACAGACTTCTTCGATGTAAGTTTTATATAGTTTTAAGTACCTTATACAGTTTTATAAACTAGTGCACTTGGTAAATTTGTAACGTAGTAATTACCCTAATTGCGTTGTACATTTAATGCGAAATGAGCAAGGTTTTCAACAATGTGTCAACTATTGGACGAATATCAATCGTCTGCAACAACCAGAGGGTCCACTTTTCTTCGTGATTTGCATCGTAAGTTTATCGAGGCTGTCTAAAAAATTTTAAAAAATATACATAATTACTTGAGCTCAGAGACACATGCTTGCTTATGTGTCTACCAATGCCCTGGTTGATTTCTTTGGGTACAAAAATATCAATGGTGTTCATATTTATAATAGAGTAAAAAATATGTATAAAATGTAACATTATTTTTTTTATTCGTCTGGTCTGCAGTTTAAAAAGGGTAATCAAAATAGTATCTTAAATTTCTGTCTCAATCCCATCATCAATTGGGTTCATGTTAGACTTTTGCTCTATTTTTATGTCCTATTTGGCAACAGAAAGCGGTGGCCGGTGCCGACGTGTCTGGCAACTTGGACTCACCGGAAGGCGGTTTCGACGCCATCATGCAAGCGATCGTTTGTCAGCGGGACATCGGTTGGCGCGACAAGGCGCGTCGCCTACTGGTATTCTCAACCGACGCGGGCTTCCATTACGCCGGCGATGGGAAGGTAGGGTGACAAGATACTTATAAATGTTCATCACTTAAATATTCATAAAGCTACATAATAAAAAATTTGACACACACAAAATTAGCTTAAAAATGAGGACGAACATACAATGCTTTTGTTTTTTCCTCTATTGTGTAATAGGAATTTCGATCGATTCTAACGAATTTTATTCAAATACTAGCTTACCCGGCAAACTACGTTTCGCCTTAAATTTGTGTTGTTTTACATTATTAGCAGTCTTAATTGAAAATTATTTTTTAATTTATTAATTGAAATAGTGGATACCTTTATTGCACATTGAGCTTGTTGAGCACAGTGGGCGACAGCAAAGAGCGCGGCGCGGGGTGGGTCGCATGTGAAGCGAACAGTCCCGACATCGGCGTGAGACCCGCACATGATTTTTTATTTTTTTTATTTCGCGATAACTCCTTGATAATCATTTAAATTATATTGTTATAATGTACATGAAATGTTTAAGGTAAATAATGTATTATGTTACATTGATAAGGATTAATACTGGATTCGTCTAAATGGCTTTGAAACCATCACATTTTACTTGACCATTTTTTTAGAAGATAGAATGAGTATAGTAAGCTATTGTTAAATGATAGATATATGCTATGCTAACTGACAATACTGACCTACGCAGTGTTTCAACAACACAAGGCTTCTCGTTAGCACAGTAATTACGTTATTACCAGCTACAATGCCCCTGAATTAGAAACAGTAAAATTAATTAAAATGATATGGAAAGGCAGACTGGCGGTAGTGATGCAATGGATTAATTTAATTTTCTTACAGCTCGGGGGAATTGTACAACCTAACGACGGAGAATGCCACATGGAAAACAACTCTTACACACACTCAACCATTCAAGATTATCCCAGTATTTCTCAAATCAATCTTAAGGTATGTTGAAACTTATGTATGTGCTTTATTAACATTATTTTCGAACAGAGCTTATATATTATGGACATTGAAAAAAAAGTATATTGTTTAACTCGACCTTTTCTAGGAACTGGTATTATTTAGTTCAGTTGTTGTTTTGAACTTATTTTTTGAAAGAATTTATTGCACTCAATTATTTGTAAAGTGATCAAGCCAAGTATAAATTATTGTTTAGGTTTCGATATTTATTATTAATTTTGGTGATATTACAATACAGGTGAAGGAGCACGGCATTAATGTAATATTCGCGGTGACGTCTGAACAAATAAAGGTGTACGAGCAGCTTAGCAAGCACATACAGGGCTCCAGTAGCGGCATGCTCAGCGAGGACTCCGACAACGTTGTGGACCTCGTGCGGGAGCAATACAATGTAAGTTGGAACGAAATCTATGAATTCATTTCTACTACCTGTCAGCTAGGGGGAGGGACCAAGTGGGGAGCTTTTTCCTCCCCAGGGATGGAGCTGCCTAAGTGGCTGGCGCTGGTGGCTCTGCGCGAGCGTTCCCGTAGCCGAGACACAATTTTAAAGGAGAAGGGATCAAACTAATAATGAGTCGCCTAAAGTTAAGCGATCCTCGCCGCCCATGAACATCCACAACACCAGGGGAGCTGGAGATGCGCTGCCGGCTTTTAAGGCAGGTACGCTCTTATCTTGAATAACCCTAAGTCGTGTTGGTTTGGAAATACTGCTGGAATGATCCTAGCACAAGACGATGTACGAGTCAGAAAGTACCGCGAAAACCGCATGGTAGTGGAACGCCAACCATCAAGGTGATGTATATGGAATTTTTAGCTCTGTCGTATTGTGCGATGACGAAACTCACAAATTGTTCCAAACAATTCTTCCTTTCATTCGTGGGGTCACAGTCAGTTAGGTTTATTGCTTTTTTAAATTTGTATTTGTAACGATAGGATGAATGCAATATATGTGCAATATTATAATTTATTTTATTTGTAGAAAATAACATCGACTGTGGAGATGAAGCACACTTCCAGCGACGCCGTACAGCTCGTCTACTACTCCTCCTGCCTCGGTCCCAAGGGCAACATGAAGAAGACAAACAAATGCGATGGTTTGAAGGTTGTTCATTACTTTTATTCATCAAATCCACAGAACTAGTACTGTCTTTTACTAACTGTTACTCTGTAGGCCATCATTGATACTATCCTTGAAGTTAAGCTAACGTATCAGGAATCAGTAATCAGGGGTCAAACCTGAACGTTAGTAATGAGCGATGACTTTTTATATGTAGATAAGTATTGATGTGGCTTTAATCGATGATTGTCAATGTATGTCTTATGTTACCCTTGTGATTAAGTAAGAAATACAATTTTAGGAAAATAAAACAATTGATTCATAGATTTTAATATTGTCTTGTCAGTATCATTAAAAAAGAATTTAATCTTCGATCCCATTTTCCATTATTGACAACTGTTCTAAAAAATGTCAGGTGCTTTGTTTCTGCATTTCTTAAACGATTACTGGGAAAAATGTACGAGGCGCTTTAACAATTAGAATTCTTTTAAATCACTACACAGATTTGATTCAATTATACAGAAGTATTGCTTTATTAATAAACGCTGTAAGCAGTTTTTATAACGACGTGTAGGTTATATTTTTGTTGTAAAATATTCTTCTAGGTTGGTGATGTGGTGGAGTTCACGGCGGAGATAACACTTAAAGAGTGCCCCAAAGACCGGAGCAAGTGGAAGGAGATTTTCACCATCTACCCCGTCGGCATGTCGGAGAGCCTCACTGTTGAGCTGGAGATGTTGTGTGACTGCCCCTGCGAGCACCCTGGACACTATGTATGTTATCTTTATACAGCTAGCTTGCTTACATTGATTGGTTATATAGCCAAAATATGTGTAAATTAAAACAATTATTTAAATTTTTAAAACGTTAACAGTAAAATATTTATTTTTACAATTTATTTTTAAACAATTTTGTGCTAGCTTCTTAATAAGGCCAAGCCCGTATCTGTGATGCTAGCTAGATATCTCTAAATTAAACAAAGAACAATTGAGACGACAGTTTTCTTTATTTTAATTAATATTGAAATTATGGATTTCTCATCAGCCAGAATCAGTCTACTAATACACTAGGATAGGGGGCATAGGCCGCCACAATATACGGCTCCCGCCACAATTTGTTTTTATAAGTAATAAACTAGTGTTTGACTGCAATCCCAACTGGTTAGGTGGTGACGTGGTCGAAAGATGGTACGCACAATCTTAGCAACAGCCTATTCACTCTTCACTCGAAGGTACCGATGTCATAATTGGACGGAAACACTGACGCTGGCAACTAGTTCCAATCCTTTAGCGTACGCACGATGAACGACGATTCGTTTCGTTCGAACGCTCGGTATATCTACTATGAAAGGATGGAGACCTGCTGTGTGTCCGGTCCGGTGACCATACACGGTCGGATCTGTGCGTTAGACGGCTCCCGCCACAATATGCGGTCATCCGCTTATCTTAAATAGTCGATATCTATACAAATAATATTATAAGCTTATATTATATTAGCTTCCGTTGTTTTGTTCCATGCATCATGCAAAAACTATTGCTCCAATTTGAATAAACTTTAGACGTACGAGCTAATATTAAATAAGGTTGTCATGCATTTCATTGTAATGTAATAGGCATACAACGAGAGTTCGCAAGTATGCAGCGGACAAGGAATATTGGCGTGCGGCGTGTGCATGTGCAAGGCGGGCCGGTTCGGCAAGGGCTGCGAGTGTTCCGCGCACGGCGGCGCCTCGCTCGAGCAGGAGCGCGGCTGCCGGCCCGGCAACGTGACCACCGGCCCGCTGTGCTCAGGCCGCGGCGCCTGCAACTGTGGCGTCTGCGAGTGCAACAAGCTGGACGACCCACTCAAGGTAACCCACACAAAGTCCCTCCACCTCAACTCAAATCAATCATAATCAACAAACACTAAATGTATGTAAAGTGGTTAAAGAATTAAAAAAAAAAAACCGCGATAATACAATATCTTGTTGCCCCGTATTGCAATGCTGAATGATTAATATTTTTAGGTCTTATTTATTTTCACAAATTGACTATTACTATTAAATCCACTAGTGTGTGTAGAATTCGTAAAAAATATACATCGAAAGCTAAACAGAAATGGTCCAAATTTTAACAAGTATTAAACATGTAGCTGACACTAGTATAGAGGCTGGTGATTAATCAGATCAGAGATTAGATGCTGATAAACAAAATACTATTTCAAAGGGTTTATTTACATACAGCGGCAGATGGATATTAGATCCTTGTTGCGTTGAGATTTCATATTTTTATTGATTTTTTAATTTGATATTTTCATTAGGTTATATCCGGTCCGTTCTGCGAGTGCGACAACTTTACGTGCGACATGAACAAGGGCGAGTTGTGCTCGGGCAGGGACCACGGCGAGTGCGTGTGCGGCAAGTGTAGCTGCAAGCCGGAGTATACCGGGCCCGCCTGCCAGTGCCCGCTCGACGAGTCGCCCTGTCTAGCGCCCAGTACGTACACAACATTGAACAGGTCGCAGGTCCATCTTGTGGGAGGTCTACCCGTGCTGCGTCATTCTGCACGCAGCCGGCATTCCAGAATATTTTGTTTAGTTTTCCCTCTCTCGGAGGGGAGGCCTGTGCCCCTGCAGTGGGGAACATTCTAGAAAAGGCTGATTTATTATTATTATTATTATACTCAGAACGTACATACATATTGGAACCGGTATTATTCTGTAGCACAAAATTAATTTCATTTATTATTTAGGTCGTGACAAAAAGTGACATATATTATTTCTTTTTTTTTTCAATACCGCTGTAAACTTAATCATAATTATATATCAATTATGTGAATTTGGATTTTTAAAATACATAAAAATTAAGACTGGTTTCAAAGCAGTCGTACATGAGTAACACCCACATCAACGCATTTGTACTTGTAGCAATTTTTAGTCAGCAATAGGCTCGAAAAAAAAGTTTGTACTGTACTTTGTAAATATAAAAATAAATAGATGTATTTATAATTTTAATATTGGTGTCTGCAAATATCCATAGTGTAATGTATATTATTATTTGTAGACGGCAAAAGCTGCAGCGGGCACGGGCATTGCGTGTGCGGGCAGTGCGTCTGCGACGTGGACGAGGACCGCCACTACACCGGGATTTACTGCGAGAAGAGCCCGGTTAGTATTGTTCATTTTACATTGACTGACATTTACCTCCAACACACTGGAGGCGTGCGCAATAATTTAAAGCAAACTCCTGTAATAATGTGCATATTTATATATATTATTATATATATTTTGACGATTTATAATTTCACGAATTCGTCGCAAAAAGAAGCAATTATTTAATATCAATTTTGTACTGATTTCAAGAAAGAATATATAAGAATTATCATTAGGAAAAACACGACACTAATAAAGGATATATTTTTAGGCGCTGCCCCGAAAATGTTTGGACTTCCAAGAATGTGTCCTCTGCCAAGTACACAAACGTGGCCGACTATACAATCCTGACGAACCGAAAGAATGTGGAAAATGTGACTTGGAACCTGTTATTGAAGAGGGCAGAATTGAAGGTATTTAGTAATTAATTGTAATTTCGATCAAAAGATGCATTATCGCAGAACGTAATTATTATAAAAAAAGCCTGATAGTCTGCGACAAGAGATCGTGGATCGAATCCTTCCTTCGACCATTGTGTGATCACGTTTTTTATAATTTGGCTTGCAGCTAATCAATCCCTGAACGAGAACCTGTGCAATTACTACGACGACGACCACTGCCTGTACGTGTACGTGTACTCCTACAATGATACCGAGCACCTGCACATCAGAGCCCAGAAGGAAAAAGTGTGTCCGAAGAAGGTAAGCCAAGCCGTGCTTCACTAATACGTTTTAACAACGTGCGTCATTTGCTGTGCAAGGCTAGCCTATAGCTATAAGTAAAATATATATAGTTGCTACAAACAATCTAAATATATAACACGCGATGTGTTTTTGGATGGAGGATTTTGATCAAATTTCCAGGAACTATCCGATTGGCCTAGCAGGTGTTCCTGTGAAGTTTGACAGCGATCGGATCAAAATAATTATTACTAACCGGGCGAACCCCGGGCGGGGCACTAGTATACAATAGATTAAGACACCACAAACTAACCAATAATTTATACAAGTGATATTGGAGTAATAGTTAAACAATTTGAGTTATGTATTGAGTTCTAAGTTTAATCTACATTTTTAAAAATACATAGCTAGTAAGCTTTATGACTTCTACTCCTCAGCATGACTTATAATACAAGTGGAATACATTGATTACAATCAAAGTATAATGTCTATACAGGCTTACTATATTACATACAGAGAACGTACCCATCCGAAGTGACACGTTTTTTTAACTTTTTACCGGGCTCCATAGTATGTATGTCCCCCTCCCGTTACATTTTAAGTACAACGAAATACTTATATTACAGTTTTACATTTAATTTTCATAGGTTTCCATTCTTGGCATTGTGCTCGGTGTGATAGCGGCCATTGTGCTGGTGGGACTGGCGTTGCTTATGCTGTGGAAGATGGTCACCACTATACACGATCGACGAGAGTTCGCGCGCTTCGAAAAAGAACGAATGATGGCTAAATGGGATACGGTAAGAAAAACTAGTTTATAAAATTATCATTTTATAATACGTTATTGAAGCAGTGGTGGCTCAGTGGTTAGGCCCCGACTTACGTACTGTTGGTCGCGGGTTCGAACCCAGGCAGGGTTTTCTTTGTGTAATTTATTTCATCAGCACTGCTCCAAAAACGGTGAAGGAAAACATCGTGAGGAAACCGGCATATCTTAGAACCAATAAATTCGAAGACATGCGACATCCACCAACCCGCACTGGGCCAGCGTGGTGGATTACGGCCCCTTCCCTCTCTCGGAGAGGAGGCCTGTGCCCCTGCAGTGGGGAACATTCTAGAAAAAGGCTGATTTATTATATTATTTTATTAATACGTTATTTAGCAAATGATTTCACATCAAATAAGCATTTAATTATTTTGAACGAGCTTCACCTGATCTTAAGTGACTAAATTTTAGTAAATTGTGGATAAGGAAAAGCATGGGATGGGCATGGGCTTTAATCATGTATTTCGCATCGGTTTATATTATGTATCAAATGTTATTAATATTCCTTTTCGTCGGTTCACAGGGCGAGAATCCAATTTACAAACAGGCAACATCGACGTTCAAAAATCCTACATACGCCGGGAAATAAAGATCTGCAGAAAATGTTTCTGTGTAAGAAACTTTTTGGTACACGTCTCTGTACAATTTATCTCATCAGTAGTAAGCATTTGAATCGAATCTGCGCCATCAGTATTCGCTAAATCAAATATTTTTAGGATTTTTTAGATGTGTCTTATAGAAATTAATATGCCTTAAAATTGTGCCTTTCGTACTGATATAACCATTTACATTTGCATTGTGACGATGTTTTATACAATTGATTTTTATAATGTTTTCTCAGGAAATAATTTACGATGGCCTTTTTAATCTCATGATATGTGTGCGCTTTTGTACTTATGTGTGAATGTTCGTCGTATGTACTTATGTGTGTGTAGTTTGATCGCGAGATAGACGTAATGCATTACCGAGATACATTAAAATGTCAAGAAATTTATATTGATGCCCCAGCTGTGTTAATAATGTTTATATATGGCTATATAGTTGCTTAATATAAAATATAACTAGATATTCTATATGTGCTTATTGAGGCAGTGTGTATTCAAACTTGTCACATATATACTTATATAACTGCCAAGATATTCTTCTATAGACATGTAAAAAAGGAAACATAATCTCTGGCCTACTCTCTTGGTCACGGGCGTGATGCTCTTATTTCATTGTTTCTATAATATCATTTTATTTGACAGAGATCTTATAAAAATGGATGTTTCTTTAAATTATTATCTCTAATACAATATTTGTAGATTAGGAATGTTGTTTTTTTTTCGGAAATAATATAGATTAATGAGACTTTATAACTATATACTATACACAAGACTTTTATGCATCCGTATATAAACCAAGATTAATTAGGTTCCAAATAACTTAATGACATTTACATGATGTTTAAAGTGCCTTGCGATAATGTAATAAAATAGTTTTAATTAATTGACAACAATATTGAATGTAATAAATATTTTGTAATTCCCGTAGATTTGTGTAATGACTTATTATACTGTATTTATTTATTTGCTTTCGAACAAATTTGATAATGTTTCGTCGCACAAGTATAACAGAATACCGGTAGGGCGAGTGCGTACTACGTAACTAGAAATTGTCACACTGAAAACTTCCATCACTGCTTGGTGTCTTGTCTTATATAACCGTAAAAGTAACGTCTGGTGCCATTACTAATTGAATTAAAGGAGTGTTTTTATTTATATTAATTAATCCTATCAGATTATAATAAGTTTATAAGTAACATTATTTCTAATCATTAGTTTAAGTTAAATAAAACTAATAGATAATTACGTCGTAAGTTACAATTCTGTATTTTGAATATTATTTTATACATATGTAACATTTTATTTTACATAATCTGAAAATTTTGTACATATATATTTTTTAAACGATTTCATTTATAATTGTGGTCTTATATGGTAATAAATAAAAGTTAACGTTGAAAATATATTTTATTTTCTTAAATTATGAAAATTTGGCCCTAAATAGCATCGCCGTTGGCGCAAACTAACGGTTACTTGCGGGATAAACGCAAGCATTTAAAATTTGTATTACAATTTAAAGACGGTTGCGCTTCGATGGTAAATCGTCTCTTTGTAACATATGAGTAACAATTCCAATAGAAGAAGACATTTTTTTATGTATGAAGGTGGCTGTCCTATCTGTTCACCTGATGTTAAGTGACCGCTACCCATAGGTATCCCCGCAACAAGTAACTGAGTTGCAGATACCTTTAGTGGACAGAGGGAATAAACCGGAAAAATGATATTTCCTTCTCCTATTGATTTCCTCTCCCGCCCAATCCTCTTCCCCTTCCCATACTATCCTTTGTAGGAGCCGATTGGAAGGGTTACTGAATTGACACCGGGCCTCCGGCATCTCACTCATCAGACGAAAGGCAGAAGTAAATATTCCTACTTCACGCCTGTCTTCTGTGAGGTCATCGTATTTCACCGGTCGAGGCGGCCCATTCATGCAATAGATGTTGCGGGCACTACCACTGTTAAAACATAATAAACTGCCATGTTTACTTTTTATTTTATTTTCTCAATTGGGTTTCTAACAGCACTTATGAGAAATAGGTGTGTACATACTTTATTTTATTGCAAAGAACTCATATTTTTTACTGCTCAAAGTCCTTACAGATACTGGACTGTTAGTGCTTCGTGCGACATAGACGACGCTTTACGAAACCTAAGTTAGCCTATTATAGTCTATTTACAAAAAATATTGTGCAGTTATTGCTTTTGAGTACTGGGCAGTACTATAATAACTTAAATCCCATAAGATAAAATATTAATAAAATAGACAATTAATTTAAAAACAATCAAGAATGCATTAGTGTAAAATTTATAATACAATAGTTATTTAACGAAAAGTAAAATAAGCAATACCAAAAAATCTTGTGGTAATATGTAGTAAATAACTAGTAAATACTAGTAAAGCTTCTATCATCAAGGGCTTCAGAATTTTTCTTTTTTTCCGAAAGAGCATTGCTCTCGAGGGGCAGCGCGTTGATTGCGGTATACACTGTACTCGATTGTGCGGAATGAATCCATCTGTTCCTACTTTGATCGATACTCTATCATACTGGTAGCACAGCTGGTAGCTAACTGCATCTGTGAAAGCCGAGGTTGGAATCCTAGAGAGATTATACCAATAAGTTTATATCTTTTGAATTCAAATCTTAAAATTAATTCCTTGTGTAAGGCAATATCTTGACCCAATAACCAATGATTGTTTATTCTGCCGACGTCATAGTTTATACGTATTTTATTTTTCAGTTTATATTTTTTTTCCGTAAATATAAAGTTTCTGTATTTTACGATTCAAAATTACGTATACACATTTTGTATTCTCTCCGTGCTTGGTAATTTAAACATTTGCAGATATTTCAAGTAAATTCGTATCGTTTTTCGTTCTTGTTCGTATGAGGAATTCTTACAACGTTTACTTTAAAAAGAAAATGTAACGAACTGGTATCGTAATCCTATTAGTTTACTTAAATCATGGATTTATATATTTTATACGATATTTTTTCTAAGAAAATTTGTTTTACCGAAAAGCGTATTCACTTTTTTCGTCCATATTTTTTATGCTATGGAACTAACTTCACTTGAAGGACACTTACTAATTTACCATTTAATTTCGAGATTCAGGATATTTTATAAGCGCGGGGGTAACGATTATGACAATAAATACATAAGTTACGGGGTTGGTTGATTGGTTGGATTGGAGGCGCAGGTGATTTATTTGTGTGATATTAATATGTATATGCCTATTGTTATTCTGTTATACTCAGATTGACATTATAATCATAGCCAGTTATCGTTAGTATCAGGATGTCAAGTGAAAATTAGTCTGCAGTCCAATTTCCGTGCGAGGTAATTCATATTAAATGATGTAACGGTACAGTTTTATGTGGGGAATTGTTGAATACTCGATATTAATCTACGAATATAATTTGTAAATTTGTCGAATGGATTATTTTATAACTTGTTTGACACTTGTAAAAATATTATTTATAGGTACTTTTATAGGTATATTAAAACAGGTGCGAGATTCCTTGTGATATAAAACTATAGTATTATACTTACAGCCATCAATCAATCAGTTTGTGAAAGTCCACTTTTGAATAAAGGCCTATGTCGATTACGCACAACCCCAACGCCATCATTTTAGGTTAAACCTTCAGTAGAAGCATATGTTGATTGTGAATGTTGGGAAAGTCAAAGAAAAAAATAAAAATAGAGTATAATAATAAATGCATACAATACAGGTAACGGAAGTGTTACAAAACTAAAACAAACGTTTTTACAACTATGAATGTCTCTTTCCTTTTTATTTATCAATTTTAGTTCACAAATTGAAATGTACAAGAAATGTACAACAAATTCAACATAGTTAGGAAGATGCGACGCCTGACCGGGTGACCGGGTTCGACTGGACCGCGAGATTAGAGCGACCCGTCCAAATTCGTCGGTATTGAATGTCGTGGCTACTGTTGTATGAATTTCTATTTCTCTCCGCAGTTCAGAGCATTTGACTGAGTTAAATTATTTAGTCAATAACGACAGAAAGTTTTTTGGTTCATATAATATACACATATAATACCTACAATAAAACTTCTTTTCAACCCTTAAATTGTATAAAACAGCATAGCCTACCGGCCTGAAAAAATAGTCGAGGTTACTTGTTGTTAGAAGAGCTTTCTATTGGTGAAAGGATTTTTAAAATCGGTTAAGTAGTGTTTGACTTTATCCGGAACAAACAAGCAATGAAACAACAATAAAATACATTTTTGTTTACATTTATACTACACTTGCAAATTAAGAAAATTCGACAGTCCATGTATGTATCTAACAGTTGTACAGCCGTAACCCACAACAACATCTGTTGCACGAATGGGCCGGCTCGACCGGTGAAAGACCTCACAGAAGACTGACGTGAAGTAGAACTATTCTGCGTTTTGTCTGATAAATGAGATGTCGGAAACCTAATTCTAGTTTTTTACCCTTCCTGTTTTAATAGGATGGAAAATATTTAATGGGGTGGGGATAGGTATGAAAAGGAAATATCCTTTTTTTACTACTCATCTGCAACTCATTAGCATGTTTCAGACGCCTATGGGTAGCGGTCATTAATATCGGGTAGATCGCGTGCTCGTTTCCTTTTTCCTTCTTTGTTACAAAAACAAACAGATAATTTATTACTCGACTTTAATCGATAATTTAAATAAAAATATAGGATAAATTGATAAACAAATTGTTAGTATTCATACCGTAGTTTGCATAGTCTCGTCAGCGTTGTATCGTGGCAGTAAATTGCGAAGCTATATACCTTCCGTAATTTGGCTCTGTTTCAGGTGTCGCATTTCAAACTATCGATATTGTGTTGCCCTATTATTAATGCACATTGTGTGTCCGTTATGAACACTTACATTGTAATTGTAAGGAACATTTAATATTTAATCTGATGTAGTTACGATATTTTTCAATATCGAATATTCTCTTGTCATACTTATTAAACTGTACTTTTAACATTTCAAGGTTGTAATTTAAATTCAAAGTTATACTTAAGACTAAGAGGAATTTAGAACAAATGAATAGGAATATGACTTTAACATGTTTTGAACAATGAAGTGCTCTAAAGCGCGTACATGGCACTAGTCGGTTAATGCACTGTGGCACCTTATGACCGAAACATATTTGCGCAATTATCTTGCTAAAATCAGAATTTGACGTCGTCGTTAGAAATTGCAGTTTGGCGGTTTGGCGCTAACAACCGTAATATATTAATTTAATAAAATCGTTTATTGAAAAAGAGCAGTAGTGAAATTGGTATTTAAACAAAGGCTCCGCAGGTGGCAGGGCTATGAGGAGTTGGTGAGGGCGCGGCGGGCGCGGCAGTGCACCCGCGAACAGAGCTCGTGCATCACGCTCCCGCTAATAGCGAAAAAAGCGCGCCAAAACGCACTCGATACCACAATACTGACGAATTTTGTATCAAAAGAATCACAAACACAAGCAAGGTAAGTTGTATATGTAATTTTGATATAAATGCTTTTATAATATTCACTTGTTAATTTAATTACCAATATTTTTGCCAAACTTTCGTTACTTGCACCAAAGTTTTAATTAAATTTGCAAAACAATACAACTACAACACTAAAGCATTTCGACTTTTAATTCCAACGACCAAGTTGACACTTCTATTGCATTTTTTAATATTTTTTTTTGTCAGACGGTTTTAGTACAAGTGGGTTACGTACTGTACCGTTATGCGAGAGTTCTGGATAATTAATTAGAGGAGATTTACATACCGTGAAAATTTATTACGCGTGCTTACACTAGTTGAACATAACATTTATATAGCTGGGGATCCCGGAATAAGAATTTATTTTGAACGTGCTGTAAAGGTTACCGGGTTATAGTTTTATGTTATACTGGTATCGCAAGACAATACATTTAAACGGTATTTTGAATAACTACGTATATCTACGAACATATTTTAACTCACAGATATTGGAATGAAGTTCTTTATCGCACGTTATTCGGTTGTTTGCGGGCTTAGGGGCTAGACCGAAAATATGTAAGTGTAACAATGAAAAACGCCACCAAAAACTGACATATTTTTACAGTGATTTTTGAAGCACTTCGTGATTACCTAGGAGACTAAAACTTTTACAATCGATTCAGTTTGCCGTCATTTTGAGAATATACAAAAATATTATTAATTTTAACGTTTGAATACCCTTTTTTATTTAATTCTTGCTTAATACAAACACAAAAAAGAT
>JWHW01003139.1:185950-202997 GCA_000931545.1 Papilio glaucus
AAAATATATTTAAATAAATAAATTTATTTGGATTTAACCAAATTATACAATTGATATTATATCCCCTAATTAATAAAGGGATATGATATCTCATCTTTTTACTTTGCCACTATTTAATCCTAGGACTAAAAATCTAATATAAAATCGGCATGAATATGTATACTTCTAATGTACTATGTATACACCCGGTTCACTCGGTAAATTAGGTACCCGGAAGCCCAATTTCCTTTCTATCATCTCTTATTTTCCCTATATGTTCCAAGCGCGCACAGGTGTTATTTATAAATATAGGAAAAAAATATCAAAATCAATAAGGCATTAAAATTAACACGGAAGTCCTAACAGGGACGGCAACAGTGGTAGAGCCCGCAACAACAACATCTGTTGCACGAATGGGCCGGCTCGACCGGTAAAATACCACGACCTCACAGAAAATAGTCGTGAAGTAGAAGTACTCTGCGTTTCGTCTGATGAGTGAGGTGCCGGAGGCCTAATTTCAGTCCTCTTCCCCTTCCCACCCTTTCTTCGTAAGGATAGGATGGGATCGGGAAGAGGATTGGACGGGGAGGGGTTAACGAGGAAAGGAAATATCCTTTTGTCCTACCTATGCCCTCCTCTGTCCACTAAAGGTAGGTAACGCATCTGCAACAGATTAGCTTGTTGCGGATGTCTATGGGTAGCGCTCACCTAACATGAGGTGATCCGCTTGCTCGTTTGCTACCTGCTTCCATAAAAAAAGGGAGTTATAAAGGCACTCATGTATTGTGTCTCCGCGATATGCGAACTTTTTCTTTATCGTTATAATTACAAAAGGCTCTCTGTCATACCTCGTTTCCTGCTTTCGATGTTAACCCTCATTGTTTCATACATGAAAATTTCTTTTTTAATGATTTGTGCTACATTCTACAAAATCGTAACAGTGATCAATTTATACGACTAAAAATAACTGAAAATAGTCTGTATCGTACTCAAATAAGGTTTATTTTGTGGTGGATGTTATATCCTTTCTTTTTTCTTTTGAATCGCACGCACTCATAGTCCTTAGTAAAAATGTTAACACATTTTTATAAATCATTATTTTCAAGAGTGCAGCATTGATGTATCAGGGCTCAAATAGATATTCGAATATAAGGATCGTCAAAGCATAGACGATATGCTTTTTGTATATTGTTGTCAGACCTTTATGGTTGTTGAAAAGTGTGACATCTATACATAGTCTCTTCCGCTGTCTGTTCCCTTAGATCTTTAAAATTACGCAACGGATTTTAATGTGGTTCTCAATAGACAGAGTGATTTATGAGGAAGGTTAAATAATACATATAATTATAATTTGTGATTTTGAATTTATTTATTTTAGGAAAATTCAACAGAAAATTTTACAAAATAAGAATTACACCGGCAAGAAGTCCTCTTGATACCTTATATCTGTTGTTCAATGGTAAAAATATTGGTCAAATATTTTGGTAATAAATTAAAATCTTAAAATATATAGAAACATTATTAATATCATTTCAAAAAAAATTGTTACATTTCCTGAGTAGTTCATGTAGTAATTTTAAATATAAATATTTAAAAATATATATAAGCGCGCCTCTGAAGAGTACCGAGCGCGCAGCCTCCGCAGCGCACCTCCCGGGACCCGACAACTCTTAATAAAAAATTTATGCAATTATTTATAAAAACAGCTTCAGGACTCCGTCAGGGAGCTTCTTTTGTTGTGATTAAATATCACGCTTTAAATTTAAACATTATGGATTATTGGTATACAGTTATTTAATGTTCCGTTATCGTATTCTTCATTTGCTTTATTCAATTTAGCCAGTAATGGAATAAGTAAGACTCTCATCTGATACCAAGTAACAGTACCTGAGACACAAAATAAATGTTAATTTCTCTGTTTAGTGGTCGAACCGCTTCACCATTACAACTACTTCATCGTTCGATTGTTCGTTTCAGCCGAAGTTCTACTGGATGTAGGCCTCCCCCATTAATCGGTCCCCTGTCGCCCTCATACTGACGTTCCATTGCACCATCACCGCTTCAAAAACTCATATAAAGTATCTGTTCCTTACGAAAGTACTATTGTTGGTTCTGGCTTTTTCTTATAATTAGTATTCGAAGCGGCATTAGTAGACGTCTCACAAGATAGACCCACGATCTAGTCAAGGTTGCGGAACTGCAACTGAGGGCAACTACCGTTTATGGCGATTAATTGGGCAATATAGAAATGAAAGTCTGTAGGCTGTTGGTTTACTTTTGACATCTTTCTTTTTGCGTTTGCAAAAATATAAATGTCATGAAAATAATGATTGTATAATGAGAAGTGGGAGTTAATTAAGACCAGCCACAACGAATACTGTGCTATAATGATTGCCGACTCTAAAAGCAGCTGTAGAGTTAAATTACTTGGGTACCTAACTACTGCAACTTTTCACCCTCAACAAACTAAATCCTAATGAAAATTTAATTGTATATGGCTTGGAGCAGTAACAATGTAATAAACTCATTGCCCCTCCATTTCAGTTATTCTTGATGAAAATGATTGACCCAGATTTATATATTTGTACTCGTTGACTTAATGGGCTACTAGAATTAATTCAAAATACATTTTTTAATTGTTTCACGGACACTGTAACAATGTGAATTTAAAATTCTTTTTAAAAATCCCTTCTTAAAAAGGCTTTTAGCTCGCTGGTTACTAGCTTGTCCTTTGTGAATGTATTGTATGTATGTGTGTATCTGTATATGTTCGAGTATCTCTTCATGTAAGGTAAGGAAACTTTATACGTAATTTTTAATACTTAAAGGATTAAAATTAATATGTAAATTAAGAACCTCAGGAAAGAAAACAACAAATTCATTCATCTGTGTCTAAACTCAAAACAAGTGCAAGGCGCGACAATAATTCAAAAAGAAATAAATAAAAGATAAATAATCAATAAAATATATTTATTATTATTATGTCGCTGGCGCGTGTTGCTGACATGTTGAGAATGTTGTTCGCGCGAACCTATAAGATTTTCCCTTACGAAATATCGGCTAACGAAACGTCTCCCTAACGAATTCACCCTAACGTCTTGTGTAACGAATTCTCCCTAACATCTAGTCTAACGAATTCTCCCTAACGTCTAGTCTAACGAATTCTTAAAATTATAATTTCATTTTAATAATGAGACTATCGTTACCCACTTACTTAACTATCGAGAAATTTTAGTTGACTTAACTTGCATCTATGCCTGTTTTATTTATGTTTGAGACTTTTTTATCAAGACCAATTGAAATGGAATAGGTAATTGTGGTGCCAATAACCTCTTTTTTAGAGGACCTATGAATTATGATATATTCTTATAAATTTAATCATAGTAAAAATTGGGAAAAACGTTGACGTGTAGAGGAAACAAGTGCCGCGGGACCTTGGATTTGTGTGTATATAAATTGTTGTGAGGTTTATGATGTGTACAATGTTTCTTGTGGTGTTTCATTTGAAATAAATGCGTGGATATACAAAATGATCTCGCGGGGGAAGTCAAACAACGAAACAAATGTTTATTTTTCCGTATGTTATTAGTATCGTACATTTCGTATGTCTGATGTTTGTTTTCTTTAATATTTCCATTTTTTGCTTGGATTTTTTTAATAATAATAAAAAAGTTCCAGATTAAAAGTAAAATTATTTAACTTCTACTCTATATGTATTTCATTATCAACAAGTTTTAAAACTATCGGCCACCTTTCTCGCTTCTTCAACATCCTCCTGGGTTACAGGCACTCCGAAAACCTCGATATTAAAAGCAATGTCCTCTTTCAAGCTACACTCTCCCCGATGACGCTGTTTATAATCTTATTATTTAATATAAAAATACCAGTCCTATAAATAATTTTGCTGGCATCACTTTGTCAATGTAGCATCGGATTTTACGAAAGCTAGAAAACTGAGCACGCTGATTGCACTGGTATGCTACAGCACTGGCTCCGACGTGTGGTTTCATTTTCTACGACACAATATGTCTTGTTGTGATTAGTTAGTCAGATAACTGCATGGGCTTATTTACATAGTTGATGGCAGCATAAGGAAAATTACAGACTATTTGTTATATCAATGTACCCTACATTGATATAACTAATGTCGGTTGAGCAATTATTGTACACAAATGCGAAAGGACAACTAAAGGCAGTATTTTTTTTATTCGATATATCTACACTAAACTATTAGCACGCGACTATGATCGAGTAATGTCTGTCTAGGATAGACAGAGACATGTTTTTAATATTAGCTCTTATTAGCTTTGAACAATTGTGAACTTCGTCAATTTGTAATCAGACTAAGCATAATATAAACTGTCGAATTGTGAACTTGTAACAATTTTACTTACGTTATTATGTTAAAGTTTAAGTTAGAGTAAGAGAAAATTATAGGCTTGGTTCGTTGCCTTTGACGCCATGAGACCTAAAATTATCAATGATTCGCTTAGTTTACGATTAGGCGACATTTTATAATAAGTCTAATTCGATAAAAAATTAGCTAACATTTTAAAACAAAAGTTTGTTTATGCACTTTTACTTGAACCGTTTTATAATTACTGCGAGAAAGATAATATCCAAACAGGCAACGAACTATACAAGTCATCAATAACTGAATTGCAGCTGAGTCCTCTCCTGACACGGTTCACATCTATTAAGCCAAGTACTAAAGTGAAGTGTGTAATGAACTGCTGTACTGTGGAGTATAAAGGTTATTGCACATGATTTGTATGGACAAACGTTCACTATGTTAACTTCGGCACCGGATAGCTCGCCCGCAAGCGGTCCACTAGCAGGCAGCGCGCGGCAACATGGGGTTCGCGAGTTTACTGCCCGCAAGTGGTTTACCCGAGGACGATTCGTGACGGCCGTATCGTTTTTGACAACAAAAATTTGTTGGATCGTGGACCACACGATGTTCACTCGTCGAAAGCGCGGTGTCTCGCAGCCTCGTTGAATACTTGTCGACAAGAAGCGAACGCCGTGCGACGAGGTGATGAGGGACGAGTGCCGAGTGGCTCTAATGAGGTATAAGCTACTATAATAGTTGTTTGTGCTCATCGTCGCCCTGAGGAATACTTTTAGTAGTTTTACAGTTTAACCATTACAAACAAATAAATCTTCGTTTGCTAATGAAAACTCCAAACAAATATGCTCACAGCATTGTTTTCTTGTCTACGACTAGGTAAAGAGAAGTTTGCGATTGCGGTGTCTGTCAATTTCCTATAGTGTATTAAAAATGCAAAGTTTTTTTTAAATTAATATCTTTACACTAAAATATTTAAGAGACGTTATCCATTGTGATTATGAAACAACAAGAGGCTCTTAGGAAAATAATCTAATCAAGCCAGGCATTAGGTGGGATAAGCTTAGTAATCCTCAAAGTGAGTACCGAAGTATTTAGAAGTATTATATAGTCTCTTTGAAAATTTCATCGTGAAAGTTTGACATTGGGACGTCAGACACCCCAGTTCCCTTCATGACCATGAGTAGAGCTGTAAAGAACTCGAAAACAAAATCAACAACATAATTAAATGTAGTGTCATAGCATATGTATGTCACCGACCGATTAGAGAACCGTTAAGAATTTGCCTAGCCCAATTGTAAAGTGTCCGCTCTGACAATCGTTCGGTGACATATACATAAGTTTGTCGGTGACATATACACATGTTATGGGAGATAGCAGTTGTAAAAGTTCACACACCAATCGAATAACCAGAAGAAGAATTGAAGAAACTTGAAGAAAAGTTGGTGATGCAAAACTTAGTAGAAAATAATTCCTTTCATTCATTCTACAAACCACAGAAAGACCGAAGAACTTTCTACGTCAACTATTAAAATTAAAAAAAAAGTAAAATGATTAATACTTAAGTCTTTTAATATTAAGAATATGGCAACTGGCAATAAAAAAAAAACATCATTATATGTGCCTATAAAATTAATGAACTAAAAACGGTTTGCCAACATAATTGAGTAGGCCTAGCATGAAATATTTATTACAAAAACATCTTACTTCTGGATTATTTAAAAATAGAAAATGAAAAAAGACGCAAAGTATTATAAAAAGAGTAGTTGTGCTAAATTCTCAGATAAACTGTAATATTTCATCGTGATAGTGAAATAAAGCCTCAGCGGCGGGACTCGGCTGATGTTCTCAAGCGAGGTTATAGACTGCTTTTATATTTTTGTACTTTACAAAAGCAAATTGTTAGATAAAATAAACTCGTAGAATACAGTTTGCGTTATGACACGAGAAAAAAACGAGCGAGCTTTACGGTATTTACACATGATGATATCTAACATCTCACCTTGGTAATAAAATGTTTAGCTCGCACGGGCTTATTGGTCAAATCAAATAGCGCGCGCGACCCCGGCTTCCTGTTACACACATCCGTCCCTCTGCACGAAATAATTCCCACAGATTACAAGAAAGCGACAGGAAATATGTTACGCGTAAAAAGTTAAGATGTAACTAGTAGTAGCGTAGTATAGACACGTCATAACTTGTACATGATTTTTTTTAATTGTAAACAAAAGAAATGTATGATACATTTCTTTGGCTAATGTGGCGTAATGATAAGAAAACAAAATGTTTAATAAAGTATACGGCACAAATAAAGCTCACGACCTCAAGTGTGCAAGATCTAAATCTGCATTTGTTCCGCTGAAAGAAAAATAAAGAATTGACGTTCATTATTATTCACGGGTTCGATCAAAAGGTAGATTAAGTCCACGGCTGTAATGGGTGGACAGCTAACTTTCGATTTAGTTTTTTTTATACAAAAGGTTTTCGATATTATCTGAAATGGCTTTTGCGTTCTTGGTATATTCTAGTCATGGAAAAATCATTATGACTATTTACTTCTCCTTACTAATATTTCGCTGCTTGGTAATAGCTTTCGACGTGCAAAAGTGATGTTGAGACATATTTCGATATTGCTTTTACATCATCATTGTTAAATTCCTATGGACTAACATCTTCACCGTGGTATTTTGGTACACAGCTGGGATTTAAGACTAATAAGGTAAAAGACTCAAAGCAGATGTCGCGACTGGTGAGTGTTCCTTTTGTTCGCCATTGTTTTTTGTTTGTTTTGCGACGATATTTTATCATATTATTAGCAGAAAATGTATTCAATGCGAAATGTATCTGAGCTAAAAGCCGAATTAAGATAAAGAGATGCCTCTTCCAGTTTTTCCCTTGAACAGCCTTCTCACACAGTTTTCTTCGCAAAGGATCTTTAAAACAATTCATGAATTCCCATATTTTGGCAATTACTAAATAAACACCGTGTTATCATAAGAAAATAAGGAATAAAGTGTTTCAGTGTTAATATTTCGTATGAAGTTTGACAGGGTAGATTCAATAGTAGCGACATCTGAAGTGAGCAAAAGGCAGTTTTTATCCCCATTACGTTATAATTTTTTTTTAATAAGTAGTATATGTAGACCATGTGTACTCCCCACAATGATGGCGCAAAGATTTGGACCCTGACAGTGGGACTGGCACATAAGTTTAAAGTCGCACAGCGAGCGATGGAGAGTACTATGCTCGGTACTTATCTAAAGGATAGCATCCGGAACAATGAAATTCGACGGAGAACTAAAGTGGGCATGGTGTTTAAAGCCAGTTGGCTGAAGTGTAAATAGACCGGTCACATCTGTCAAGCTAGCAACGTCAAATGGGAGAGAAAAATCTTTGAATGGTGGCCATGGACGGGGACCAGAAGTGAGGGGCGCTCTCCTTCCAGAAGGTACGATGATCTCGTGAGCAGGGCACGATGCAGATCGCTGGATGCGGTGCGTTGTATACCATATAGAAGGCATTAGGGAACACCTGTGACCAGCTGATGATGATAAGGATGATGTAGGTCACGGCTAGAAACTTCAGTCTACCCTAATAACGATGGGCTGGACAACGAGATGGATGGTGCTTAACATGATTTTAATATCACTTCGAATTTTAATATCACTTCGAATTTTTAATAATTCGCCTTTGAAGTACTACAAAGAATAACGACATCAATAAAGTTGATTTTACGGTCTATTTCAAAAATCTCGTTACTTTTTTATTAAACGGGTTGAGATTCTTCGCGCCGCAATTATATCACAAAAACTAAAATGATTGTTGATAGTTAAAAATGAAAAAATAAACAATAATGAGTTTTCTTTTCATAAAGATTATTTACTGGATAATGACGTTATAATTGCGGCATCTTATAATGACATAATTATTAAAATCGGTTCAGTAGTTACCGAGTTTAACAAACACTTTTTCAAGCTAAATCCTAGCTACATCGTAACAGTGATAGAACCCGGAACAACAACATCTGTTGCACTACAGGGCCGGCTGGAAATACCACGACCTCACAGACGTGAAGTAGAAGTATGCTTTTGCGTTTCGTCCGACGAGTGAGGTGCCGGAGGCCCAATATTTAGCCTTCCCTCTCCCATTCTTTCTTTAAAAAACCCTTAATATTAGCAGGATAGACTAATATAGATATAATAAACGTCATTGGTGGAAAATCTTACTATTATTACAAAAGCGAAAGTTTGGATGGATTTTTGTTACTGTCCCTCCGAAACGGGTGGCGTATGAAATTTGGTACAGAGATAGATTATAGTCTGAAATAGCACATAGGCTACTTCCTATCCCGGAAAAATGTACGGTTCCCTTGGGATGTATTTGATTTTGTTTTTCACAGATGTATGTATCTATAAATATCGATAGATCGATACCTTACGTACGACATTTAATTTAAAATAAAAATTTTGGAGCAACTTATGATGATGATTTACATACAAAAAACTATATATATAATGAAGAATAGTTTAAAAAATCCCCGACTTAAAGTAGACGATTAAGAAGCGAAAGGTTAGCATTGTATGGGCAAGTTATGAGGAGGAAACAATGAGGCAAATAGAGTTTTGGTGCCGGGTATGGAGTGGGTGGAAGTGACGATTGAATTACGGATGATAGATCGACTTGGGAGACGAGAACCCGTTGTACCGACCGCATAGAAAATGGGAACAGGGCAGGTATAGGGACAAAAACCATTTTTTTGTAAATTGTTATTTGTCTGTCTGATCTGGTTAATCTCTCTCTGGATTTTGATAGAACTTTTACTGGATAATACTTGATATTATAAGAAAAAACTTAGACTAATTTAATTTGCACAAAACAACCGAGGTTCAACAGAATCAAGTAAATAACCTACGGAATTGTGAATAAAATCATGCGTCGTCGCATGATTTTTGATATTGCATGTGGTTGTAGCGACTAAATAAAAATAAAGTTTTTATTAATTTTGCCCGATGAAAACACATTTTTATTGGATTCAACGCGGACAAAGTCGCGGGAACAGCTAGTTTTCTTATAATTAACGATAGCCGAGGGGTTAGGAGATCCGCCATCCTAGGTAGAGGCGATCCAAACTATGATCGCAGCTTACCGGTATAATAAATGCTGTTCATCTTGATAGATCGACAATGATCGATTATAGGTTAGAATACTTTACGTGGGTTAACTACACCGATAATGTCTGCCTTTCTTAGTTTCTTAAATTGGAACGTTTTAAGTAGTTACATATCGTTGAGAAATTTGGTTTAGGCGGTCTTTAGTAAGGTGTAATTTGTGTTTTCATAAGTCTCTCAACGTATTCTTCAACAAATCTTATCTTGTTGAGTTCTTTGGAAAATAATGATTTTCTCGTACCATTTTCCTAGTTATAATTTCAAACTTTTTGTCAATATTTTTTAAAATTCTATAAATATATAAGCTAAAACAGCTAAGCTCTAAGATCGTTTTAGACACAGCATGAGAAACACTAATAAATAATATTATTTATAAATATATGAAATCGGTGTATTCATTACATTCCAAATTCCTTAAGATTATTCGAAGTATTTATTATGATGAACCTTCGTCCTTTTCGGCCGAAGGATTAATTAAACATTCTTGTTCTTTGTTGTATTATTCAATAACTCAAAGCAGAATTAAATATTTTTATTCAGTTATATTGAGTCGTAATTATTATAACATTTTCTATTTACAACATATTTTTTTAATTTATCTTCAAAGCTATTACATGTCGCAAGATCTTAATAATCTCTTCATAATCATCAACTTCTATTACTACATTTCATACGATATGTCACTTTGAGTACCTGATTTTTATTGGACTACTTATTTCTCGATTATTTATTATGATTGACTGATATGTTCATGAAGATTTCACCAATGTGCAGTTTAAATTGGTAGCCATTAATAATCACCGCAACGCAATGAATGGTAATGTAAATACGTACAGGAGTACACATACCTTAGTCAAGTAATTTCACCAACAAGCGAAAATTCTAATGATATCAAAGAATAGATAGCTTCTGGAAGAGGTATTTCATGCTGAAAGAAGTTATAAAGAGTATGATAATTTGTGTACAAATAAAACGAAAACTCTATATAGCGAGTGTGCTCCATGTGCGTATTAACTTACGGTTATCAAACATGGGCTTCACAAACGTACACTATACGCAACTACAAGTTTTCGAGACAAAACAGATAAAATAAAATGCACGATAATCGCAAAAACAACTGAAAAAGGAGTGGTGAATATCAATCCAACTATAAAACAAGTAAACGGACGGGACACACTTTATTCTGAGCTGACAAATGGAGTATAATCATTAACTTCTGGTATCCTGAAGAGGGTAAAAGAAAGCGTGGGAGACAATTTGAAAGTTAAAGATGGAAAAACGAACGAAATAAGAGCAGTAGCGGAAAAGACCTGGTCCAGAACGGCTAAAAAGGAGATGATCGGAAGAAGCATGGAGAGGCCTTTGTCCGCATTAGACAACCAAATACAAACATCTGTAAATGAATTGAACTGTATGTGTATAATGTATCTCTGGCAGGTATCTTAATAAAGAATATATCATAATCGCTGACCCTCTTGCTTGCCTGCTACTTCAGCCGTAAAAATGATCAATTAATTTAGTCCATTGTTTCCAAACATTCAACATTATCAATCAATTTGAAACTTGCACGAGCCTGCCCATGTAGTCACTGGTCACCGGCCTTACAACAAGAGAACATGAGAGCTTTCTACTCTAACAATTTTCTTTTTCAGTACCAATTAATAATGCTACGCTTTATCTATTAAATCTTATTATATCTTTTATCAAAGCCTCGCTTTATTTACACTTTTCATACAGCGTTTAAGTTTCTCTTATGATGTCAATAACTGACAGAAATATTTTCTAAATCTGGTGTAATCTTTTATTATCATTTTCAGTTTTAGTTCAGACTTGCCTCAATTAAACTGATAATAGCTATGTAACTGTGGCCATAGGTTAATAATAAAATAGTACTTTGGTCATTGTTCCATCTGTCCAGTAGTGTTTTGTAACAAAAGAAGACTAATTATTAACAAAGTTTTCCGAACGTTACGATAACTGCGACATGTGTGCCCAGGAAATTAATGAATAAATCCTCCCCAACTTTCTCTTCTTACCTCTGCGAAAGTCAGTCTGATAGTTGAACTGGACCGCAATTATATTGGATCGTTGACCAACTAAATATTTTCGAGGTAATATCAGTTATGATAAAATATTAGTCAAACCTATTTATAACTTTTAATCATTTATACCCGTTTGATCATCATCATTGTTATAAACCTGTACCAATTCTCTGTTGGACATTGTCGTTCCACTGCCCTCCGCAAAGTGCGCTCCTCTTTCTGCATCTAACGATTACCCACCATTTTCACTAGGTCGTCGGTTCATCAGGAAGGGTGGTCTTAATGCGTTATACATTATGAATCATAAAAGTAACGGATTAAGATTTGGCCTCGTGTGTGAATGTCGAGGAGATATTTATAATTACCCTTGGTTTAGAATTGCACCATCTACAAAGTTGGCACGTCTCGAGACAAACCAAATAATTAATTTATTTATTAACAAAAAAAATAATTAATTTACTTAATGTTACCAAAACACGTTGTTTTGTTTAGGAGAATACGTGAAAATCGCATATGCGACACAAACCAGAGAGCATTTCTGTGTCGATATTGTTATAACAGCTTTAATTCAAATATTAAACAAATTATTCCGACGGCTGTTACACCGTGATGGTAAATTTACGGTTTGGTGATAAGGTTGAATGTTTGGAAAATTTATTGAAGCATTTCATCTAAGTATTGTTGTGGTATCAATCTAGGAAAACTGGTGCCAGGCGTTTTACCTATTTTTAAATATTGTCAGATATATCTTAACACATTTCTTAAATATTTGCCTAGTTAAACATAGTATAGCTGTACTTGCTTGTAGGTTATCAGCTATATCAATGTCATAAAGTGAAAAGATTTGATTGCTTGTTCCGAATAAAGGCAAACGGCTGATATAAAAGATTCTTTCACCAGTATCGGCGAGTAAACCAAGCTATATTTTATTTATTTGCCGCCAGCTTTGGTAACTGTACATACAAATATAAGCATAAAATATCAGTATGTGGGGTTGCTGAACACGGAAATAAATTTTTGTTTAAAAAAATTAAAACAAAAAACACTATATCCTCTAGTAAGACATATAAACTACTCATTAGAAATTTCAATACCACAAAAATAGAATTTACAATTGATACCCTAAAATATATTTCAGCAACACTGAAAAAATAAACAATGGAGCTCGCCCGCATTTCGATGTGTAACATTTGGCGGTGCCAGCGGCGCTTGCGTCACATTTATTACAAATTATATAATTTACGAGGTGCTAATACCTTAGTAATAGATAATGAAGTATTATGGCAATTGAAGTTCAGAATGACGGGCCCAGAAATAACGTTCTAGGGTAAAATTATGACGGGTAAACTACTAAACTAAACCGATCATAATGAAATTTGGTCACTATAAGCTATTTGGTCCAACTTAAAATATAACATAGTTTTTACCTCGATTATTGACCTAAATTTTCCGTAAGTAACAGATGGCGGTATAAGGTAGTTTATTAATACAATACTTAAACATTTATACTATAGATATATAATAATAATCATTAGTGCTACCCGTGCGAAGCCAGGGCGGGTCGCTAGTATAAATATATATCAACGGATATTTACAATGTAAATATAGCAAATTAAAAATTATGAAAAAAGGACTTTTTGATCTGACAAAGATGTGGTATCTTTATCTTTCAGATATTTTGCGAATCAGTCGTGTGTCACATGAAGCATAGGTGACCGTGCTGACGGGAACCTGACGGCAGACTCTATAATAATTTTTAACTGCTATTTTTTTCTCTACGGAAACAATGGAGTGTCAGAGGTTAAAATGAATAGGAACTCTTGAAGTAGACTTACGGAGGAACGTGCAAAACCTTTGCAATTTATATGAAGTAAGACGTAACCAAAGAAAAGATAGAAGGAAGGCAGTTGTTTGCTTGTGTGTTATGAATGCATATGTAGATGACGTCTGGAACCGACAAGCTTAATGCCTAGATATATATGAATACCGAAGAGCAAAAAAGATGCGCTAGTAAATAAATTCACATATTATTTATATTCCAGTTTCTAATATTATTACGCTTCGATTCTACGCATACCGCCCAAAATAGACATTTATGATTTAGAATGTGTGCAATTTTGTCTTTATTTGTGTTAGTATTGGAAAACACAACCAAGATGTGTTCACACAGTTGTTGCTGAGATTAGATATATTTATAAATCTATATATATATAGCATCATGGAGATGTTAGTCATACGCGTATCACGCATTAACTACAGAATGGAATGGACACGCATAAATTATTGGTCCTATACTATTACTATACGCATGAATAAAAATAAATACACTTTATATTTTATTTTCATAAAAATACGAAGACACAAAACATTTACTTGTTTCAAATCAATTCGAAATTGTTCTGCGTTGTAATAAAAACCGATCGCAAATTAATCAAATAACCAATAAAAAAGGGGAAAAACAGTTTTGGATTGTACATTGTCCGTTATTAAATTTCGAATAAAAACGTATTCAAATTGATTCGTCGAAGTAATAGCATCAGGTCCCGAACTGCCAGCTCTGTGTAAAGACTGATTTTTAAATACCTACTATGCTTTATAAAATACAAAACGATTATAAGATTTTTATGTGTTTGTGTACATATATTGTAATGTAGTTATATTTGTAAGTGGAATTTGTCATACATGGATATATTATGGTCATCTCGGGAGATGCATGAGCTGTGGTTGGGTTGAGTGGAAAATAATAACAATAAAATATCGTTGACGTTGACAACGAATGGTTTAATTCCTTGCTATTTGATCCCAATAATTTCTAGTGCAAAGATGGTACTCAATTTACTTTACAGAAATCCATTAGGCTGCTTGTCCAGCGAGAAGCTACCGCTCGGTTCGAATGAGTCATCGCGTTTAATTTCTCTGCATTAAATAAAGTACATATTTAATGAATAATCGAGCTTAAAGGTCCATATCCGACTGTTCGCGTAATCGAGAGATCGTCGTCGACGTCTTTGGATGGTGCAATACGTATATGACCTACTAATATTTTTAATTTATAAATAGTTCGTTACATTAGAATGACAATATAACATAATAATGTTATTGATTTTAATGTAATAATTGAAATACAAAGATAACCCACATAAAGGTAATCGAAACTAAGAACTAATCAGCGCTACGGCCTTAAAGAACCCGTTTTACGATTGCTACGTTTTTGTTGACTACACGACTGCTGACTGAATCTACTCGATAAATAGTTTTATTATCTACGTATTTACTTCAGTTCCTTAAGTTTGAAGTTCTTCAGGAGAGTCAACATCTACAAATATAAAAAAATGTAACTGATTCCTCTGTCTGTACATGGAAAATATTTGTAAAACTATTATTCATAAACGCAATAAAACCCAAAAAAACGATTATTTGAATTTTTGTCTGTTTGTGTGTGCGTTTGTTTTTTTTATGGTAGAAGGTGGCAAACGAGCAAGCGGATCACCTGATGTTATGTGAGCGCTACCCATAGACATCCGCAACAAGCAAATGTGTTGCGGATGCGTTGCCTACCTTTAATGGACAGAGGAGTGGATAGACAGGAAACAGGATATTTCCTTTTCCCCGCCCCTCCCCCGTCCAATCCTCTTCCCGTTCCTATCATATCCTTATGTGGAAAAGGTGGGGAGGGGAAGAGGACTGTAATTAGGCCTCCGGCACCTCACTCATCAGACGAAACGCAGAGTACTTCTACTTCACGCCTGTTTTCTGCGAGGTGGTGGTATTTCACCGGTCGAGCCGGCCCATTCGTGCAACAGATGTTGTTGTTGCGGGCTCTACCACTGTTTGTTACCGCTAATTTCAGCTTAACCGATTTGGGTGCGGTTTTCACTAATGTTTTATCACTTAACATTTGGTGTTTGTTTTATCTCAATTGGTTTATAACTAAAAAAAGTTATATCGATTTAAAGAACCATGTCAAACATTTGTCGTAAAAACTGTAGCCAGAACCTATATAGTATGGACTACGGTCACAGTTTAACTAACTGTGCTACGGCCATACTGTGTCGACCGGGACCAAACACACGCGGGAAAAGGGCAGGGAGATGATGATGAGGTTACGGTGGTATTAAGTAGGTAATAACATTTCGTTTAAGTAAAATGGCAGGGTGGGTGAAACCGCGGGGCACAGCTAGTTGATTAATATATTTGAAGGTATTTTTTTTCCAAAGTGCTTCCATTTTCTTACTCTTTTATGATTTTTAATATAAAAGCCAGCAAGGTTAACAACACCGGCTAAGCATTATCCGTTTTTAGTGTACAAAAAATCATTAAGGTATTAAAATGTTGGTTCGTTTGCAAATTCATCTTGATAAAAATCTGATTACGAATGCTCTGATTACAGCTGAAAGTATATCTAATTTTCTTATTTCCTTTCTATCCAGAAGTTGCGTCTAATCGCGGGGGATACGGTAAAGAATTTATTATCGCGTGTATGTTTCGTTAGACAAGTAAAACAGAGATCCCCTTGCGACTTGTATTTTTATTTAAACAGTCGACTAATACGTCACGTATTATACAGTTGTCAAAAAAATCGCGCAATACAGGATAAATAATAATTAATCTTTATGACATCTACTTTAGGACATCTACATAGTTGAATATTAAGATAAGCTAAATAAAAATGTAAAGGAAAGAGGAAATGTGAGGTATAAATATTAATACGACGAGTAAGAGAATAAACATGTAACAATAAGTTTACATTTAGGGCAACCATTTTTAAACACATTGTTATAATAATACTTTGACCTAATAACCGTTGTTGTAAAGAAATCCGTCAAAGATTGAATTTTTCTTTAACAATTCTGGCAGTGAAGCCATGTCTATCAATTGGAGTGATTTCGAGCCTCTGAGGGTTAAGGATTAATGTGAATATAAGTCCTGGCGACTATATTGTCTATCATACGACATCGCATTGTATGACCCGATGAATGTCCTAGATTAGTTGAAATTAGTTTAATAAAATAAAAACGAAAGTAACTTATTTAATTTATCGAACATGAAAAATACATGTTAACTTTTTTTTTCAATAAATTCAAAGCTTTTTGGTAAAATACAGTTTTAGTTTATTTTCTCGTGTTCCATTTCCACGAGCGAACAAGGCAACTTAACTTTTCCGCCTGCATAATACAATCCATGGGAATCACCGTTATATTCACCGCTATTTTGCAACGTTCTTGCAATATGGATGGTCCTACTCCAATTGGTCTTTGATTTGTCGGCATTATAATAGATGTTGGGATTGTAAGAGAATGCCGTTCTAAGCTGACAGGAGGTCCGCGTATACGCGACAATGCTTATCTTGTCGCACTCGCTCTCTTTGCGTTTGTTATACACGAACTTATTGTATTCTGCACCTAGTTACTTGAATTTCATTTTCGGTCGCTCTTGGACGGTATTGGTACATGCTAATCCAAATATATATATATATATGTCGGAAGGAACGTGGGAGACGAGAATGTGGA
>JWHW01003164.1:2287-22709 GCA_000931545.1 Papilio glaucus
ATATATGTGTATTATTAATTTAAATAAACGACCTTTTATGATTTAACGATTTCTTTCATTTAAATAATAATGCAGTGTATGTAAGAAACAATATAATTTCTAAGTACCTGGAGTAGGTACAGCAATATGATAATCACAGTCAAATCTAGTTGGGTTAGTATGTAATGTATAATAATAATGTAATGTATAAAATAAGCTTTTTAAAATTACTTTTCGTAATATTGTTAATAGTATTTTTTCATTTCATTATACTAAAGATTTTCTTAAATTCTATATAATACTACCTGAACCGGCGAACTTCGTACCGCATTTGAATTAAATACCTTATTGGCTGTATTGATTTCTGAATGGGTATCGATCGGGTTGATTACTTTCATTGAAACACCTTGTGGTATACAACATTTTTCGTTTTGCTGTTGTCTGGATGTATAATTATATACTCACTAGCTGTTCCCGCGACTTCGTTCTAGTGGAATTCAAAATTGTTTTTGCAAAATTAATAAGAACTTTATTTTTATTTACTTTCAGTTTATTTCATTTTATTACGGTGTAAGCTATTTAATATTATATACATACAGTTTTCGTTATATTAAATAAAAAAGCAAAACAATCAATACTAATTTTAAACAGGCGCCTGAAAACATATAAGTATACCTATTCTTATATTTTGAACACATTTTACCTGATGTTTTTTGGTGTTCAGTTTTGAAGTTGGTTTACGTCCAGTAATAAGATTGATTGTAATTGAGACCATCATTATCGTAATGACGCACTTGTTCTAGGCAATTAAAAAAAACAGAAAGGCGGCTGTTTAAGTCCTTAGAAATTTCTGCACAACAAAAATTAAGTGGAAGCCTAAACTAATATTAACCAACAAAAATATTAAATATAAAGTATAAGTAACACATTTATTATTTATTGACGTCATCTACTGGCTCGTTTCTAGATTTAATACAATTCTCTCCATTTTTTGAGTTTGTCACATTTCTGATATAATTTCCGTAAATTGTCGTTTGGATTTTGTATAGAAATTTTATACGTTACAAATAGACACTTCGATTTTATTTATCTGTATAGATAAGACGCTGTGAAACGCCATCTAGTGGCAGAGCCTGAGATTCAGATTCTAAATTCCAAAGCAGAACGAGAGACAAACGACATCTCAATCCTGACGGATTTTCAAAAATATTATTTATCTGGGCAGGGAAGACTTACAGCTTCAATTTAAAAGGAGTTGCTTTAATATAGTAACTATACAGCCAATAACAAGTCTTCACTTATAGTTACAGATTAACAAATTTAGAAATGCGAGCAATCAAAGCATGAAAGAATTCACACACTTAAAAGTATAGGCATTTAAAAAAACACAAGGAAATAAACAATAGGTAAAAAATACTTATTCCTTAACAGAAGTACATTATTTAAAAAACTCCGAGCTCAAACATCTTCTTGCTGAAGACACACTAGTTGAAAATGAATCCAAATTGTGCTGCTCACAAAGCTCTGTTCGCACGCACCACATAGGTGTTCTGCCTATAGTGAGTTGAGGAAATCGGTACGCTTATAAGAGGATTGTACCGACGGGACTCTCTAGGTACATTAAAATATATCTTAGCTAGTAACTAGGTGCAATCAATGTCATTTTTGAGTAGCTTAAGAAAGAATAAAAATCAGCAAATTGGCGTTGGTGTACTAATAGTAATAAATGGATTTTTTTGCAAATTGGTATATAATCTATAGAATGACATAGAGTTCTTTGATGAAAGCAGGGGAACTTAATAAAACGTTTCTGAATATTTTCTAGTCAATATATTTGTGGTAGCGTGTTCCATACTCGCGAATTGAATTATTTATTATTTCCTTTTTATTTACATCGTGAGTTGTTCTAAACATTGGTTAGACATTTTTATTCGTTACAGTTTTAAATTGATCAAGCGTTGTAAAGAAAAATGAAACTCTATCTCACGAACTTTAACTAACTACTATTTAAATACACGGCCCCTGCAGGTGACGCCAGGTATCGGCTATAGATGTGCCGAACAATAAATTCAGAAATTGTTGCGTGTTGCGTTGCATGTAATAGCTAATGGAATGTGACTTACCATTCGATGACCGTCTCAGCGCTTACAGGATCTAGTCAATCTGTCCAGGTCTAAGTCGTGTCGGTCAAGTCGATGGTCAACGATCCGTAGCGCGCGAGCGATGTAGCTCCTGCTGCAACCCCGTACTATCCACAATGCTCACTTCCCGGCACAGCGCAATAGCAGACAAAATATCACGTAGCACTATACGTGCGAAAGTAATAAACTTATTCAGATGAAAACCGACCGAACCGACTCGCAGGAGTGCTACTGCAATTCCCGCACAAGCCCGCGCGTCCGTGCCGTGGAGAAATTCTTAATATACCCACTTGTGCGAGGAGAAAAAAAGAATAATTGAGTTACCTACTTTAAGTAATAACGTACCTGTATGCCTTATATAAAAATCGTATGTTGGCAACTATACCGAACAATAGATATATACATGTGTAAAAAAACAAAAAAATATTTCCCACGAGAACCGTACATTTTTCCAGAATAAAGTGTGGCATTTGCTATTCCAGACTATAACAAATAAAATAAATATGCGCTCACGCCCTTTACCCAGAGGGGTAGGCAGAGATCATGGATTGGCGCGATCCTATATAATATATATATCCATATCCAGATCTGTTCAGCCGTTTTGGCGTGAAGGAGTAACATCCATCCCAACATTCGCATTTATAATATTAGTAAGATAGTACGATTGTAGTTTGTCATTTCATCAGACTTAACGACAGAAAATGCAGGAGAATTCGCACGTTTTAGATTTTTTTTGTCAATTTATCGGCGGAAGTGATCACTGTCGTCTATATTCTTTTACGGTGCCAAAGTTCCACAATGTTTCTCCTTACGGGTGGAGACTACAGGAATGCTCTCGCACACATCCGCGACCTCCCGCGGCCAATTGCCAAGGCAGCTTCGTGAAGCAAATAAACACTTGTTTTTATTGTTCAAAATGAATTAAAAAGTATATAAGTAGCATATTGATTTTGTATGTAAAAATACATCAATAAAATCTGGTGAAATATATTAATATGATACAAAAAACAAAACCAGATAAAATACGAGATAAGTACATTTATCTCGTTTTGTTGTTGGCTAAATATTATGCGACGGAAACCATCACCTATAAATACTATTTATATCTGAAGGTCACTTTGATGTAAGTATTTTTAATTATATTACGTTACTTAGGTAAATGGTTATGATCTGTTATTTTTGTTATTTTTATCAAATAATCAGTTTAATGAGTATCTATCTACTTTGTTCTGCACAGTTGCCAAATGATATGGACAACTATAAAGAATATCATGTTTATGGGTTAGCCCACAAAATTTGAATGCTATCTAGATCGAAGTAAAGAAATATCTAGATATTTTCATCAATTTAGTTTTCTTGTATAAAAACGTAACCTTAAATTAACCCAGCTTATATGCGCGGTTAAATTACAATACATAGGAATCTGTGCGTAACTTTAACCTTTATATTATTAAATTAAGCTTTACGTACCTAGAAGTCTTCGAATTTCGAAATTCTTTATATGATGCAAAAAAGACCCGCAACAACAGCGTGGAGCGATCAGCATTATCTTGTTCCGCGTGTGTTGAATATTGTCACAAAAAATATAAAACTAAAATAGTTTTATTTTATTATTTTTTAGCACGATTAGCACTATTACGAGAGGCATTTGTGTAGCTTTATACAGATTCGAATGGCGTTAGCATAGTTGGGACGTAATTCATTCTGATACGTGTTGCGTAACATGTCGGCAAGCTGTAATTTCTATTTTATTCAAAAATATTAAAACATTATTTATAAATAGATCAAAATAAATAAAGTATTGAGATAAGCATATATAATTAGATATCTTAGTATTATTTAAAACCATAAGTTTATTGATTTTTTTGTTAATGTCATCATGCTTGATTTCTGCATTGTTGTATCCGATCGTAGTATCAACAACGCATTGTCCGTTTAAATGAGACCGTACTTGTCAAATATCATTTATTAAATAAGTATAATGAACGTTATGCTTGATATCTAATTAGCACAATAAAAAGTAAATATATATTTCTATCCCTGTCTATCCTGCCCTGGGAAGGAACCCTGCTGCAAACTTTAGAAAGAAGGAACCTTCTTTCTAAAGTTTTCAGCGAACTTTTGCAGAGGTTAAAAAGTAATATATTTGTTCAAGAAAAAATCGATGTAATTTAATGTATATTGTAAATCATTTCGCGTTGGTTGATGTAAGCTTCCGAATACGTAGTTTTGTTTTTGCAATACGATGAGTAACAGAACTTGTTGAACTTGACTTTTATTTCAGCTGTATTGAGACTAGTATAAAAACGATATACTGCCCAAAAGAAAGCATCAGTTACATTCTGTCGTTCATATCTAAACTAACACAGACCACGATGAATTCGCTGGTGGTGTTGTTTTCTTTGATGGCTTTTGCCATGGCTAAGCCTTCGCACCTGGTGGCGTTCCCTGCTTCAGCATCGGGCTATACATCAGAGTCGAGATTCGATGTCCACTCATCACCATCGATTGTGACATCAGCCGCCGTCGCTCCAATCTCTCGGACATATGTCGCCGGACCCGCGCTCGTTTCCGCTCAAGCCGGCTACGCAGCACCATATTATCAGCAGCATGCTGCATATTCGCAGCAATCACGTGTGGACATCAAGTCGTCGCCGGCTGTAGTTAGCACCTACGCTGCTGCTCCCGCTGCCATTGCAGCTCCTCTGTCTCGCGTGGACATCAAATCATCTCCCGCTGTAGTCAATACCTACGCGGCTGTTCCTTTAGCTGCCCAAGCTCCTGCTGCAACATCTTACCAATCTCGTTATGAAATTAAGTCCTCTCCTGCTGTAGTCAGCACTTACTCGACGGCTCCCGCAGCTATTGCTGTTCCTGCCGCTATTTCAGCTCCTGCCGCAACATCTTATCAATCTCGTTATGAAATTAAGTCTTCTCCTGCTGTAGTTAGCACTTATTCGACAGCTCCCGTAGTTGCTTCCGCAGCCATAACTGCTCCTGCTGCCATTGCAGCTCCTGCTGCAACATCTTACCAATCTCGCCTGGACATTAAGTCATCTCCTGCTGTAGTCAGCTCCTACTCAGCTGCTCCCATAGTTTCCCAAGCGACATTCGCTGCCCCTGCCGCTATTGCAGCTCCTGCTGCAACATCTTACCAAACTCGTTATGACGTAAGGTCTTCTCCTGCTGTAGTCAGCACTTACTCAACCGCTCCCGTAGTTGCTCCCGCAGCTATTACTGCTCCTGCCGCAACTTCATACCAATCTCGTTATGAAATTAAGTCATCTCCCGCCATAGTCAGTACTTACTCAGCCGCTCCCGCAGTTGCCACCGCAGCTGTTGCTGCCCCTGCTGCTATTGCAGCTCCTTCTGCGACATCTTACCAATCTCGTCTGGACATTAAATCGTCTCCTGGTGTCGTCAGCACCTACTCAGCAGCTCCCGTAGTATCCCACGCAGCCATTGCTGCCCCTGCCGCTATTGCAGCTCCTGCCGCTTCCTCTTACCAATCTCGCTTAGACATCAAATCATCTCCAGCTGTAGTCAGCACTTACTCTGCTGCTCCTATTGTAGGCACAGTCCGGGCTGATTTTGCTGCTCCTGCTTCTGTTGTAGCACCTGCCCCCATTGCAGCGTCAACATACCAATCTCGTGTTGACGTTAATTCTGCTCCCGCTGTAATCAGGACAGTTTCTGCTGGTCCTGTGGCGTACTCTGCTCCCATATCCACCGTTGCATACAGAACTCCAATCGCCACAGCCGCGTATACTCGCCAACTTGCCGCAGACTGTTCACCAGCCGTCATTTCCTCAAGTTTTGTTAAAACTACCGGAGAAACTCCTGAAGTAGCTGCCGCCCGTGCTGCTCATTTACAAGCAAAAGCATTCGCTGAAGGTCACTTCATCAAAAAACGCTCAGTAGCTCTTGTAGCCGGTCTCCCAGTAGCGCCTGCGGCGTCATCTTACCAATCACGCGTGGATGTCAAGTCATCCCCTGCCATCGTGAGCACCTACGCTACTGCCCCTGTTCTGTCAACGTACGCTGCATCGCCAGTCGCCTACACCGCGCCGATTGCCCGTTTTGCAGCGCTGTCAACTCCTATCCTGAGTGGAGCGTATGGCGTACACCCATGGTGAGCTACATCATGAAAACGAGGATCGCATCCTCGATTCAGATACACGAACGACTGAAATTATTGTACTGAAATAAACTAAAAAAATTAAAAGAGAAAAATTTCTTGTGTCATTTGTATATGAAATTCCCTGTCTAAATATATTATTTTATTTTGGATTCTTGTTATATTCATTACTCAGATTGTAGATCGTGGAAGATGAAATTGTTTGTTTTTCGTGTATGATGAGGTTTAAAGATTGTGAATAATTAATTAGTGTTATATTGACTTTGCCTTTTTAAATATGAGATGGTTTACGAAATCGTTCTAAAAATTAGTTTCGACATAAGAACTTTCTTCATCTCATAATTGCGAACTTACGAAAAAACTGGTTATGATATATCAACAGATATTTTATGACTTCAAAGGATTCACAATTTCTGTGATAAAAATAAAACATGTATAGGAGTTTAAAGTAGAAGAAGCGAGGAGAGGTGCCGCACATCAACTCTATCTTTCAAAGCAGCAGACCCATAACTAGCTAACATATCTTGGTCGAGTTGGGTAACTAAACTTGGTGGATTTTGGTGATTGTATACCAGTTTTGTTAGCAATATTTGTTGGTTAGAACACCACATTGGTAATTAGAATATCGAATAACGTATGAGACATTGGCGTTGTTTGTCACGAACAATATGTTGAGATGATGATCATCTCGAGCCATAGCTTCAATTGACTGTACAGGTTAAAATATTAGACATTAAAGTTATATCCATAGAAACATTTTTATAAAAATTTTATTCAACTTAATGATAAAGGATCATTCGTTTTGATGTTAAATAACTTTTAATTACAAAACAGTACGTTGAAATAAAAAAGACATATTTAAATAAATATAGTATCAATATAATAATTTTTAAATTCATTCGAAAATTTTATTTTGTACTAGCTGTGCCCCGCGGTTTCAGCCGCCCAGAAATTTTACTTCAACAAAATTATATAAGCTAATTAATAGTACTCTATTTTATTGCATTTTTATCGAGCGAATGTTTGACATGGTTCTTTAAATTGATATAACTTTTTTATTTATAAACCGATTGAGATAAAACAAACACTTAATGTTAAGTGAAGCTTACCACAATACATTCGTGAAAACCGCACCCAAATTGGTTAAGTTGTTTCTGAAATTAGCGGTAACAAACGAACAGACAAACAGACAAAACTTCTAATAATCATTGTTGATTTGTGTGTCAAAATGCATAAGACAAGCGCGGTAAATTTTTGTTTATCTTCCGATTGGAAAGGCCTAGTGCTACTGCTTCTTACAACTGAAAATAGAGTAATACAATTGAAGTTAAAAAAATACCGATCTTAAGCATTTGTTATTTAATAAAAATTATTTCGTCGCAGAAATATTTTTTTTTCTTTTTTTGTCGACGTGTTGTACTCATTTTTGTGATTACGGTTAATCTAGCTATTGCTATTTATATCTAACATAAGATATGAGACTGAGGTAGACTTTGACTTTCGTATGAGATTTCTACAGTAGAAAAAGATATAGCGGTACAAGTTAAAGTGTACTTGTGTGTTGTGTAATTCAAAGGTATATTTAGACGATGAATGTGAGTGTGAGTCAGTGTAGTGTTGGTAGGGGGACGGCCTAGGTGAAATAATATCCACCCACGGTGTAGCTAAGAGGAACCCAAGGCCGGCCCGTGAAGTACGACCACCAGGAGTGAACCTCTATAAAAAACTCAAGGTGGCACCAGCGGGGGAAGAATCCAGAACCTGCATTGCACGGTGTCATCTCCTAGGAGCGCCCCATGCGACGTCACGTGTGTGGTGTCATGCTCCCGCAGCGTCCACACACACAATGGCTATGAGGGAACGTGTGGTTTTTAGTGGGTACGCCCAACAGACACCCCTGTTCCCCCGAACAGGGGATATGAATAAGGCGCATTTTCGAGACGTAAAAAAAAGATAACTTATATCGATCAGATTAGTATAAATAATAATAAATCAGCCTTTTATAGTATGTTTGAGGGACTCCTGACGATGTTCCTTCACCGCTAGATTGCGTGGATGCATGAATGTTGAAGAAGCGAGAAGGGTATGCCAGGATCGCACTAAATGGATCCATGATCTCAGCCTAGCCCCCTGGATAACGGGCGGTAGCGCATATTTATTTATTTAGACGAAATGAAGTAGATCAATTTCCTACGTGCTTCCGCTCATTGTTTTTATTTACGACTAGCTGTTTCCCGCGACTTCGTCCGCGTGGAATCAAATAAAAACTATAAAAGTATTTTTGACATTAATTGTTCAAAAAAACATCATTATCAAAATTATATTTTGTGATGAATTTTAACAATACACATTTTTAATCAAGAACAACGACACCGACACCGAAACCGCCACCATCATCACCAAATGCACCACAGTCACCATCACTATCACCAACACCACCAACGCTCCCACCGTCACTATTACCACCACTACAACAACACCACCAACGCTACCACCATCCCCAATACCACCATCCCCTATACCACCACTATCATCACCACCACCACCACCACCACATCATCACCAACAATTTCATCATCACCACTACCACCACTATCCTCACCACCAAAAATCGTCTAACGCGGTTAAATATGTTTTCAGTTCAATAATCATGTTGCTGACGCTTGTCGATCTCGCGAACCTATAAGAATTTCTCCTTACAAATATATGTAAAGTACGCAAGCCAAATGTTTTTATTATTTTACTGCTTAAGGCAACCTTTGTGACATTGCATTTAGTAGTAGTTTTCACAATTTCGAGGGTTTAACTTTTTGCGCAGAACCCTAATAACCATATTATAATAATTAAGTAAGTAAGTAATAATTATTCACTTAGATGAAATTAGCCTATTTGAATCCTTTACAATATTACCTATCTTCCAGTAAAAGTCCCATACAAATCGGTTCAGTCGTTTCGAAGATTACCTGGTCTAACCGTCTGTCCGGTTAGACCAGGTAATCTTCGAAAAAGACAGACAAAATTTTTTAAATTATATTTTTGTTACAAGTACCATACCATCCATACCATCATGTGTTTTGAGTATGGAAATTTTATTTTGATGTTACATTCAGACACTTCTATTTTATGTATCCATATAGAGCAATTATTTTATTAAAATCCTTATGTGATTGAATTAAACTTATGTACTAAATCATAAAGCAAACATACATACAAAACTATTTTTAACAGTATTTAAATTATATTATGGTTATTGTAACCGCTATATTCATTTTCAAAACCTTCGATATAATTTATTCATTTAATATATATGTACGCAAGACCAAAATGTTAAATGTCGGACCGCTTGAGTTAGCGGAGTAAGTGTTCAAGTGTCGTTAATAACATAGGCAGATTTTTTGCACACTTATTGTGCTCTATAAGCAAAATGTTAAAGTTTATACGGAGCGGCCTTGATTACGCTTTCTTGGTCCGCCGCCGGACACATGGGCGGGGTATGTTGACACCTACATAGAGATGATACAACAAATAAATTCAAAATACGTAACGGAGTATAACAGCTTATAAAAAATGACATCCGGACTAATTTATCAGTATGCAGTATTTGCGACAAGACGAGGTTTACTTAACTATTTTTCGTGAATTTTATTATAATATAATTTCCTCACTAACCGCTCTCTATATATATGTAACGGCGACATTATCAAGTAGTGAGAGGTATGCGGAAGAAGTTTATTCTTTTATAGGGTATGCTTTATAAACAAGTACACCACTAGTTTGTTTACCGCCTTATTATATTGACCGCAGATAATGAAATAAGAGACAGTTGTTAATTCCGCGATGAATTACCAAGGACTGAGTAATACTGGCTTTACTGAACATATTCTGTACTATATGCAACATAATCCATCAAAGTAAATTATTTCTGAATGCCAATTGTTGCTTTTTTAAGGAATCTCGCAACACGTACTGATTAATTATGATGTTATGATAATGATCACATTTTGCGGTAGTTTTTTGTTGTTAATGATGAAAGTCCACTTAAGGTTCCACACAACCAATCAACAATATTGTTCCGTTCCTTTTGCTCACAGCAAATTTGTTGGATTATTACAGAGTAACTATTTAATACTGTGATTTAAAAAAATTATTTAAGATTGATTGGAAGTGGACTTTTTACAATATAGAGTGAGGACAAACTGCGTTTACTAATCCACTAACTGAAATCCAGGGAATTGGTATAGAACATAGTAGAATTCTCACACTTTTTTATATGAGAAGGTGGCAAACGAGCAATGTTGGTTTACCCGATAGTAATTGACCGTTATCTATAGGCATCTGCAACAAGCTAATTAGGTGCAGACGAGTTGCCTACCTTTAATGGACAGACGAGAAACAGAAAAAGAGATATTTATTTTCCTATGTTGTTTAACAGTGGTAGAGCCCGCAACAACAACATCTGCTGCTCGACCGGTGGAATACCACGGGCTCACAGAAGACAAGCATGAAGTAGAGTATTCTGCGTTTGGTCTGATTAGTGAGGTGCAGGAGGCCTAATTCTAGTCCTCTTCCCCTTCCCATCTTTTGCTAATAAGGAAAGGATGGGAAGAGGAGGAGGAGTTGGCGGTGGAGGGGATGAACAAGAAAGAAAAATAACCATTTTCTGTATATCCTCTTCTTAAGGTAGGCAACGTATTTGCAACTCATTAGCTTGTTGCAGATACCTATGGGCAGCAATCACTTGGTATCGGGTGAACTGCATGGTCGTTTGCTACCGTCTACTATAGATAAAAATGTATCCCCTCTTCCGTTAAATCCGCCTACTCTTCTCATCCCTCCCTTATTAGAAATGGATGGGAAGGGAAAGAGGAGTAGAATTAGGACTACGGTACCTCGCTCATCAGACGAAACGCAGAATACTTCTACTTCGCACCTGTCTTCTGTGAGGTCGTGGTATTTGACCGGTCCAGCCAGCCCATTTGTGCAACAGGTGCTAATGTTGCTCTTCTTCTTCTTTCAGTGCCTCTCCACTACTGGAGGTTGGCCGTCAGCTCAGCGAACTTATTTCTGTCTTGTGCCAAGCGAAATATTTCTTCCACGCTGGCAATACTAGTCCACTCCCTGATGTTTTGCAACCATGATTTCTTTCTACGTCCAACGTGTCTTCTCCCTGCTGCTCTACCACGGTTAATCTATGTCACCTTCAAGTATAGGACGACAATACTTTATGCAATGCTAAGGACTATGCTGTATGTACTAGCGATTGACATGACGATATTTTTCATCTACTGATCCACCCTGGCTTCGCCCAGGTAGCACTATTATGTTGACCCGGTCGCTATCAAACATCACAGATCGCCCGCAAATTTGAACATTTTCTGAAAATTTCATGGAAATCGGTCCAACCGTTTCCAAGTTTATAGAGAACATACATATAGACATCGCCCTCATATGTATATAGATAAATTGAATTGTCTAAGAAGCAATGCTATAGTTTTAGCTAAGTTGGTAGTAGTGTTATATTTCCAGAATATTAATGGTATATTTGTGGAATATGCATGAACTGCATGAACTTTTACATAATCTCCACGCGTGTATCTGTTTTTGTATTCACATACTTGTCTATGAAAATTTCCGGAATAGAGTTTCTATTGCTTATTTTAATGTACTGTTTACATAAAGTTTTTTAAGTATGCATGACGCAAGTTGGTGCATATTATATGAGGTGTTGGTTTTTAATGTTCATTGTTAATCGGAATGAAAGTCGTATTGAATTTTGTTGCATAGTCATTTGCGACGCGCTATGTTAACTAATTAATAACTAAGTCACGAGTTCGACTGTGCGTATGTAACTGAACTATTCTGGACCAATTTTTTATTTGGACCCGGTAGGTGGCGCTGACATTGGATTCCAAGAGATGTTTTTTAGTTTCTATGACAATAACGAGAAAAAATGTCCGTTGGTGTGTTTTTCCTTATTTGCTTATAGCACAACTCTGAGGAGGAAAGGCCTGAGATAACTCTTCTCATCAATTTCTAACAAATACTTACAATTTGTCCACAGTTAAATTAGTGCCTAATCTCGTTCTTAACTAGTAAAAACACAGGCAGTAAGGACTGCCGACAAAAGTGAAAACTCAAAGCAGTTGGCAATTCAGATACTATATGCTTTTAATAGAACCTTCTTAATTGAACTGCATTTAAATATGTGATGTTATATCATATAACAGATTTATCGTTCAAGAACTATCGAATTAATTAATAGTGTACGTAACATTTTATTTCATTTTTGTTTGCGAACAGAAATCAGTGCAGATTACTGTGAAAAATAACTTTAGTGAGACATATGAAGATTCTATAGTTGGGTGTTATATTCTATAGTGGTAGTACTTAACCGTAACATTGCGGATCTTGGATTCGATTCCCAGATTTTCAAAAAATCAGGCAGGCAGATGGGAAGGCACGAGAACAGTTTAAAACAAATAATCAACAAAAACAAAGCAAAACAAATAATCAACAAAAACAAAGGGTTCACTTAACAATGAAATTCGAAATTGAAAGCAAGAAAAATAAACGAAAAAAGTTCGTAGAAACTGTTCAAAATTCAAGTAAGCATGTTGCTGACGCATGTTGTTCACACGAACCTGTAACATTTTCCCCTAACAAATATCGTCTAATTTGGCTAAGGAAGTTTTCACTTTAAAAACTTAGTTTTATTTAATGTCGTGATTGTATGGAACACGGTATCTTTGCTGCACATATTGGAATATGGTACGGAAAAAACCACTTATTACTTTATTGCTTTTTATTACAATACCAAACTGTTTTCCAACCCAGATGCGAGCTCTTTTATTCGCTCCAATCTGCCATTCCAAATGTTCTTAATACTATGAAATTAAATAAGATTTAGAGATAGATGTTGACTGTTGCATGATTGGTGTTCGATCCGAGATGTTAGGGACCGAGCGGGAAGGAAGCTGCTCGGTTACCATCCGTGGGCAAGAGCAGGAGATGCGATCAGGGGACCATGCGCGGCGACGATCGGCGCGTGCGCAGCAACTACTGCAGCGGCAGGGGTGGCAATCTGATTACAAAAAAAAATATATATATATCTCTTAAAAATGGCTAGAAACATAGACGTTCACTATATTCTCGAGGAGGGTTGGTGTTAAGCAGACGGTCGGCTGTAAAAACTGTAGCTAAAACCAGCCAGTAAACCAGTATGAACTGCGCACATACTGTGCTGACCCCACATGAGTAGGAAAAGGGCGAGGAGTTGATGATGATGATGGAGTATGATAAGTGATATTCACTTTCATAATTTTGGAGACAACTATATTTTCGTGCCAACCAGTTGTTGTTATAATTGTTATACATTTACAAAATCATTGTAATCTACTTGTAAATACACAATATTAAGTTAATCACAAATGCGTTTTACTCACCCTGACGGTGTTAGCGTAAGAAGTGGCAACGGGGACAGCGGTCTTGACCACTCCGGTGCTAATCAAGGGGGCCCCAACGATGGCGCCATGGCCCCAGGAGGAGGTCAGTGGGGCCGCGGCAATGGCACCTCCGTAGAGGCCAGGGGCGGCGGCGGCGACGGCCAAGAGGGCAGCGAATACAACCTGGAAAGTATACATTATTACTTCATAACGTGAAATTACCAACAGTTTTTATATAAACCTGAAAGAGAGCCTACCTTTTAGACACCTTTGCCTACTTTAGAGAAGGGAATAAAAAGAAAACAGGATAAAAGTCCTCTTCTCCTTCCCATCGTTTCCTAGGATTGGAAGGGGACTTTTGAAGGGATTAGCCTTTCGGCACCTCACTCATCAGACGAAACGCAGAAATAATTCTACTTCATGCTTGTGCTCTGAGAGGTCGTGCTATTTCACCTGTCGCCCCGGCCCATTCGTTAAACAGATGTTATTGTAGGCCCTACCACGGTTAAAATTTAATGTGCTTTAAAAAAAAAAAATACTCATCCCAATGTTACCAAGATGCTCGGCTCGACATGTTAAAATCTATGTTAACAAAGAAAGGCTAAAATTTGTAAATTACCTAAATTAAAATTTATTATATGATTACACGTCCATATATGTATTTTTCTAGGTAAATAATATGAAGTGAATGGCAATGCAATCAAAAAAAAAGTAATATAATATAGTGAGGTGGGCAACAAGTTGACAATATTCATACTTGTCAATAAAAAGGTTAAGTGCTGTAGGCATATAAATCGTTTCCTCTTAAATCAGCGCGATAACAAAAATAAAAGAAAATAATGTACATGTTATACAAACGTTATAAAATTCCTTCATAAAGCCAACGCCAATAAGTGCTGAGGCATTTAAGTTTTATTGCTGCGGTAAGAGGTTGTTTTACGGGTAAATGAATTTAAACTACAGACCGCATGTCCTTTAAAGGCATTAAGTATTTTTTGCGTGGGATTTAACCGATCTAGATATAGATACATCAAATCCTGTCTATAACCTAACTGGTCTAACAATTAAACCGGTCACGTGAGCTTCGATATCTGAACAAACGCAAATAGTTCGTATTACCACGTCGTAAGGCATTTTTACCTTTGACTTTATTTTGTAGTTCTTACGTAGTATCGCAATGGCCGAGCTTGTCTTAGTTTTAAGTATGAGAGGATTATTTATTACAGTAAAGAGGTGGGATACTTAATTATTTTAAATGCCAGCGCAAGGATGGTTAAATAAATGTTATAAAAAAGTCCCCTCGTGCGTCCGTCTGAACGCAAAAGACTCAAAAGCCCCTTAACTCATTTTCATATTGTTTCCACCAATATAGGGCTGTGAATATTGAGGAAAGTTTGGGTGTAAAATTCATTAAGGTTTTATATAAATTAATTGAATTAGGACGGTGATTGTGTTACCCAATCCGGTTATAACCCTAAAGTAACGGCCAGAGTCGAGGCTCCTGACGGAGCCCTCGAGCTTAGTTACTGTAAAGAGGATTAGGCTAGGCGCCCTCTGCGCTCTGCCTCGTCAAACCCGGTGAATCTGTAAGATTTTACAGGAGGAGGATTCTCCTCTAGGCTAACAGTAACAAGTCAGTCACAAAAAAAACGGTGATTGTTGAAGGACATGTATGGTACATTATTAGAACACAATTAAATGGTGATCTCAGGCGTATCTCAGATCGTGCGAACTTGTTGCTGGTCGCTGCTCGATTTTTATTTCATATTATTTATGACAATTTACATTTCTAGTATCTGTAACAACTATGCTAATAATGTGTCGATTTGAGTTTTATGTTTATATCCTTTTAATACTTTAGAATAATTTTCAACAAAATATTAATTATCTTTGGAATAAAATTTTTACATCTTTTAAATGATAGTATAATAACTAAGCGTCAGTTTGTGCTAGGACATGATCCACGACAATAGCCAAATGTAACGTTAGGCTAATGGCGCTGCAAAGTTGTTCCAGTTGGGATTAGACTGATTCATAGTTACTTTGACTTACAAACCTAGAAACGGGACCTTTCAGCATTGACATAAAATATTAAAAATTAATGTAATTTAAGATAGAATTAGAATGTTGAAAAACATTGGACCTGTTTATAAAAAACAATTACATAATTAAGCCGAAGCCTAACAAGTAAATTGCTCAGTAACTAACAAATAATTGTATTGCTATTGACAATTGTACGAAGCATTATGTAAAAGGCGTTCGGTTCAAAGTGGGGAAGTGACATATAGCCAATGTCTTTGTGAAATAACATTTTATTAAAAGGCGGTAACCAGATTCCAAGTAAAGGCCTGAATAAATTTAATAGAATATACTGCATAAACTTGTTATTAAGGTTGTCAGCTTATAAATTCTGTCACATTTTATAAAAGTGAGTTGAGATTTAATCTTTTTTATATGTTCTTAATGTATCATGAAATTCAAGTTAGTGGAACTCCGTACATATTTTTTTCCGGAATTGTACCATTTTCAACTCTTATACTATTTTATTAAACTTAAATATTGTTGAATTGAGCTTTGTTAAATATCGAAAATCATCTCTTGGGAAGGTCAGAATATTTCTTTTTAACACTTTGTATTAAACGCTATAAGCTTCACCGGTATGTATGTAACGGACTCTTTTGAACTTAATATTACCTAATTCAAAACTTAACTTTAAATTGTAATTGCCCATTTCAAGGACTCATGGTAATGCATTTTTGACTATTCAGGTCTAACCTGGGTCATCAGAATAAAAAACAAAGGTAGACATGCGTACCAATAGTTCAAAAATAAATAAATCATAAATAAAAATAAATGAATTTTGAATTTTATTGCTAAGAAACAAGGACGATAAGATTCAATGCAAGTAAATCGTCTAACGCGGTTAAAGAAGTTCGTCAAACTGTTCCAAATTAAAACAAACGCGTTGCTGACGCATGCTCCGCGTGTTATTTACGCCTTGTTAAACTTATAAGATTTGACTCTACCAAATATCGCCTAACGCAGCGAAGTTTTCTCTTCATAAAATATTTTGATATTGAGAACAACGCCAACTAGTTACAAAATGTAATAATAATACATAAGGAGAGCATTGCGTATTTCACTAGTTTTTGAATGACGAAAGAATGGATATTTTGGATCTATCAGAGAATGTGACGCATACATGGACATTCCAACGTCGTCTTTTGTATGAATTTACCGTTCATTGCTTACTTGACGTTTCGGAACATTATTCTATCTTGTTCTTCACAGAAAAGAAATTGTCTCCATACCTAATATCCATTATTTATAGGAAAAAACAGTTCTTTCGTTTGAAACGGTGAAACTATGAAACTCCTGTACCATTTTTTTTTAGGATTACAGAGATAAAATATCGGAAAGTAATATATAAAATAAACAAATATATGTAAAAATCGTTCTAATATTATATTAGCTCATCACGTCACCACGATCAGACTTGCCTACCCGTTTTTCACTCTATAATGTAAAAAAATTAAGGTGAGACAATTTTCGGTTGTCTGAGTTTGGGCAAAAACTTATTGGCTACCGGGTAGCAACATCTGACCTTGTTGGGTCGTTACCATTTACTTTTTGCCAGATTATCATGAAAACGCTGTCAAAAACATCGAACAGAAGTTGCTCTAATAGTCTATTTGTCGATATTAAAAAAAAAATACTCTAATCGAATCTTACATCGTCCATCAAAACTGTGCACGTTTTTTTACCTGTGTCGATATTTGAAACCAGTTTAATATTATAAGGAAAATGTAATACAATTACAAAATGTATGTATATTGTATACATCGATTATAAAAGGCACAATTTCGTAATGACTGATGAAATGATAATTCGTAATGACATTTGTATAATTCGATCAATACATTATGACTTGTTAAAATACTTAGGTTTTTAACTTCAACCTCGGAAATTTAAAAATTGAGCAGTATGCAAATCAAATTTACACTTTGCCCATCAAATTGAGCCTTTTAAAATTCAATTTAAATTTGGCAGGTAAACGTTCGAATTTAATACCTAAATTCGATGTGCAAAAGCCTAAATTTTATATTTAAAATGCTGAAATTGATTTTATCTCATTGACTCCTTTATTCCGTTTGGAGTGGATTGGGCGGGAGTTAATTATCGTATGGCGTCACAATTATTAGTCAGCGCTTCTTGATCTCAAAAATACGATTTTGTTTAGATAGATAGATAGATAGATAAACACTTTATTGCTCACATTACATTAAATGTACGTACTTTAGATGTACGTTATATTAATAAAACGTAAACTATAAAAATTACTAAATAATGGTACTAAACAATAATAAGAACTTAAAATTATTTTTAATGTAGTCACTTGAAAAATCTTGAAAACGGTAGTGTACTTTAAGAAAAAAATGAACAGCGAAATGTTTGGATGTGTGTCAATGTAATTAAAAAAATCTTACCAGCTTGTACATTTTTGAGGGTTGATTGGGGGTTGTTTTCTGAAGTAAAGAAAGGAGATGTGGGAGCGAATGTGCTAAGGGACAGGCGAGCCGAGCTTATATAGCGCTTAGTCACATGCTTCCACCAAATCCGTCTAACCCTACCCCTAGCAAGGGCCTAGGTCATCTATTACGGCCTAATGTTCGCAGCGATAGCAAAACAAGTTGTTTAAATGATCTTTAATGTAACCTAAAGTAGAGTATGTGTAATACGTTATATCAATCATATAACTTATTGCACATAATCTTATACGTTATATAAATGATTTAGAAATAATTAAATACTATATAATAGAATTAATTGCTACCATAAAATGCTCTATAAATAATAACAAAACAAGTAAACAAAAAAACGCCTTGCTATATAAAAAAGTTAAATGTAATAATTAAAAAAAAAACTCAACACTAGGCCAATGAGCAAGCGGTTAGCCTAGTATTGAGTGACTGATACGCATAGGTATCTGCAACAAGCTAATGAGTTGCAGATGCGTTGCCTACCTTAATGGTAGAAGTGGGGACAAACGAGACAAAAAAAGATATTTATTTTTCTCGTCTATACCATCCCTTGTCAAATCCTCTGTCCCTTCCCATCTTTTCCTTATTAGTAAAGAAAAAGGATACGGATTAGGCCTCAAGAACCGGTCGTGGTATTTCACCGGTCTATCTCTATCTTTGCGGGCTCTACCAATGTTACTTGAAATTCAAAACTATTGAATAAATAATCAAAAAATAAAATTAGCATTATGTATTTTAACAACCTCAACATTGTTTTAAATCTAAGGAACACTGTGTGCTTTAGTGCCCGGCGTTGTCCGGCTAAATTCTATCATTTCACTAAAGTAAACAAAAACATCATGTGATACCTTTCATCGTGAAAGAATTAATAAAATCAGTTAATTTCTTCCGAGTTTACACATTACACAATAACATAAACTTTATAACGATGATTAATATTAACGTTCTAAGTTCACATTGTCAGGAGGTCCAATTTTTTTTTCTGAGAACAATCATAACTTCGTATAACATTATTAAATTGATAAGAACCTGTAACTTGGGTAAGGATTATGACATGGTTGCAATGGACAAGAACACACAAAATCTAGGGATTTCATAAGCAGTCGTACCGCTTTCAAAACCTTCGCATTCTGTTTGCCACATTGCATCATGTCCGCCAGCTTTTATTAATATAGTCTATTGTTGACATTAGTAATATCTTTTGTCAGTTGCGTCATTGCCACATTTTTATTAATTAACGCGTACAACGACGACGATTGGCAGTTAACCTTCCTCGTTACACGCTTCGAAAACAGTGAGTCGTAAAAATAAACTATGGAAAAAAAGTTACACTGTGCACCTATATATAAAAACTGACTGGCTAATATCTATATCGTACAGCCTAAACTACAGGGTATATTTGAAAATTTGCACAATTTCTTTTATTACGTAGGCGAGCATAAAAACAAATCCTTATAACTGTTTCATTTTTTCTCAGTCAGTACTCTACACAGTGGTTAGGTTGATCTTATTTTTAATTCGTTTCGTGCTTTATGTTTCATATACGACGGCTTTGTATCTTGATAGTTGAAACGTGAAAAAACAACAGAATGAAACTAATATTACTTAATCAAAACGAAAATATTCTAGGATATTGTTCATTTGACATTTTTTATATTGATAGGTGACGTTATGAGTACACTTAACTTACATGTATAACTGTCTAAGAGACAGCACTAAACCAAATGGGAATCCGTAATATCTTTCTTGATTTTCGTTAAAGAATGACAATTTGATTACAAAATCTTCTATCTATAAAAGGCGATGTGTGTATGTCTCCTAAAAACTCCGAAATGGCTGGACCGATTTCGATGAAATTTTCAGGAAAAGTTCAAATTGGCCCAGCGGTTGTTGCTGTGAGTTCGATAGCGATCGGATCAACATAATTAGTGCTACCTGGGGGAAGCCGGGTCGGATCACTAGCTTTGTACAAAATGGCTGTTGCAATAAGATTTAACAATATGATGACATCACGCATGATGTATTACATCTGAGTTCGTATAAAATACTTTAATGAAATAAAAAACACTTTTAAGAGGTTATATTTTATTATACTATATATATTTTTTCAAATTACCATATTAAATATTCTATGATCTGATAATTGACAATTCATTCAAATTAAGTGGACAAGTGTGGCTT
>JWHW01003164.1:42838-53278 GCA_000931545.1 Papilio glaucus
TCGAAAATACAAAAACACGACAACAATAATTTGTTTAGTTCTTATCTAGTGCCTAAAGTTTTATGGTTTTAAATTCGATAATGAAGAAGAACATGACAGTTTGATTGGAAGACTTTCATGTCCTCTTTCAACCATTTAAAGCGATAAAATGATAGCCTATGTGCTTTCCTAAGGACTAGTCTATCTCTGCGCCAAAATTCATTAAAATCGGTATAACGGCTTAGACGTGAAAACGTAACAAACAGACAGAAGTACTTTCGCATGTATAATACTAAGCAAGGATTATATTACTAAATTTAGACGTTACGTTGCGTATACCGGATTCGATTAAAGCAAAGAGAAACCACTTGGTATAGTTCATGACCGTAACTTAAAATCGTGGAGTTTATAACAATATATGTAATTACATTAGGTAGGTAGGTGTTCTATAATAAATTTACGGAATTTCATTTCGGATCCAATCTCTTTTAGCTCTTAGCTACAGGATGAGCTAAAAGATGGCTACAAGGGCGATGCATAACAAGCATACACGAGGGAAGCAGAGCAGCTGCAGATACGACAATGGTAATAAAACTGTGATGCTATATCAGTTTTTTTATTGGTCTTTTTGGTATAAACAAAATACTATGGTTTGGTTCTGCTCAATACGCTACAATCGGGGCAGGTGCGGCAACGTATGGAGCAGCAACGTACGGAGACGCATAGCGCGCGTAAACCGGGGCGGAGGCGGAGATTAGCGGCGCGGCTGGGGCCACAAAGCGCGCGGCCGGGGCGACATAAGGCGCCGGCGCAGCCAGCAGGGGCGCGGCGACCACGCCGTTGTAGTTGCGTGCGATGTACTGCGAGCTGGAGGCCGTCACGAATGGGGCTGGCGCTGCCACCAGAGGCGCCGGTGCCGCCACCAATGCTGCTGGAGCTATGCTGGGCTTGGCAGCAGCCATGGCGATGGTTGCGAGGAATAATACCTGAATAAATATTATATTTTTAATGTGAATTACATATTATTACTTTTATATATTCATAGATACACTAGCTGTCGCCTGCGGCTTCGCTCGCATTCCTTTTTTGTAATTGGTTCCGCGTAGGATAATTACGAACTTTAAGTAACATGTGACAAAAAGTTGTTAGTGTCAAAACATTACCATGGCATATAATTATATTAATAGTACTAACCAGGTTAAGGTTAACAACTTTTGAAAGCTGAAAGAATTCCTGGGAAAGAACAGATTTTGAATAGTTATCTCTAGAATCTCTTAGAAATGTCAACTAGCCTTCAATGTATTCTCAAAGAAAATTATCATCTCAATAGACAATCGGGAGCAAAGTGGACAATTATAAAAGAGCCCTGCATGTAAAGAGTTAAGGCTATGCTGATAATCAAAGTCAAACATAGTCAAAATGAAAGTACTTAATGAGATCGTGGACTAAAATGAATGTAATCACGAAAAAAGCGAATTTAGATATACCTTAAACATTTTGATTGTTTGTTACTATGCGTAGAACAGATGGAAGTGATAAACTAAGAAACGTTACTCTCGGTTTATATACAACGATTGGGAAAAGATTCACCTTGTATAGAGTGACGCCAAAAGTAATGCAAGAAATCGATAGTCTGTAGGCACGAAGAGACCAATCACAATTCGAAAAAGATGTCCCGGACATTGCACTACGTAACGCATGATCTGGAGCACTTGCAGATTAAATATTCAGATCGTGTTGCTGTTGTAAGTTATTTATTCCAGTAATGTAAAGCGTAATTTTAAGGCACGATTTTGGAACGTGAGATAGTCCTTGTATGTAGAAATATGAACATAAAAGCAACTGATAGAACGATTAGTAGAATTGAAACTCACTAAACGCAAAAGGACCTGCCTCCTAACATTGTGTGTCGCGTCAATCCTACTTTAAGGCTGACAAAGAAATATAAAAAAATAATGTATAATGAATGTAATGAAACTGCTAAAAGATAAACAAAATTTTTAAAACATCAAAACAAAAAATGAAATTGGTAATATACAGGAATAGAAATATTTATTCAATAAAAATTTCTAAATAAATAAATAAAATTAGTATCTATTTAACAAATACCATAAAATTAAATTTTGATGCTGTAATTGATAGCATTGGTATTTACAGCTGTCTAAATTAAAATGAACGGACATCCAAACCATAATTTTAAAAACTGATTATCTACACAATTTAAGTTAGTTGCAAATTATTGAATAATTATATACCTAGAGTAAGTCGTTGTAAGAGACCTTGTAAGTTAATTTTTTTTATTAACTCCCTGCTGGATTGTTGATCAGCGCTTGCATTTATCTCATTGTACACACTAGCTAGCATGCTATGTTGTCTGTAAGGCATTTCTTGTAATGTCATATTGGTCCCGAAGCTTATATAAACTGGCAAAGGAGTTAAAATGGACTTTAGTTCACCGAAGTTGTCAATTTGGACAACAATTGAAGAGTTGAAAATTGTAAGTTAACTCATAAGTTTTCTATTATATAGCTTATTATAATTTTATATTTCTGTAGTTACCTACAATGCTATAAATTTGAAGAAAAAATAGCGTAGGATAGCATACCAGCAACCCATCTTGCATAATCATCATTCCCTTCTACATCGATTGAATATACACAGGTTGTCCCACGGCGATGCCGAATCCAGGCGAAGTACTTAAAATATTGTAGATGGGAAGTAACGAAATATAAAAGAGACTTCATTTTATAAAAATTGAACTGTATTCAAAAATCAAAAATACGCCTGCCTAAGCGGAGCGTCGGACCCGCAAAAATATGCAAAAATAAAAAACATTTTTTTTACAACATCAACGAAAAGGGTTACTCATAAGGAGTGTGTTGACGATAGCATGTCAGATGAAAGTAAGGCTATGAAATTATTGTAACAGATGAAAGTAGTATACTGAAGAAAGTATTATGAGGATTCTATAAATCAATTAAGCTTTAATATAATTAAATACTAATAATCCGTGAATATTAATGTCACTGGCAACTATTACCACAATGGACACTAATTTTCAGGAAATAAACAACTATGATGTGATATGTTGCAGTTCAATGTAATTTTTGAAGATAAAATGTTAATTTTCTTGGTCTCCTGACATACTAGTTATATGGAGAAAAGCAATACTCTTGATGAATCCTTTTGACCGTTTCTGTAAAATACGAGTATTTTTTATTTTCCTAATTCGCGGACGGGGAAAAGGGTTTCCTGTTCCAACAAGAAATTGCTTTAAAATCTTTGACTGCAGTTCCAATTGCTTTTAAAATGAAGTCTCTTTTAAGTAAAACGTCCCATCTACAATATTTAAGTTACTGGATGTGGCATTGCCGAAGGACACCTGTATATTTATACGTATTTATTGAAGTGAAACTTCTTACGGCATGGTAAGGAAAAAATCGATACGCGTTACGCGTTCTTCTTGTAAGTAATTATGAATGTTATTGTTGCGAGAGACCTTTCATTGCATTATTACTATGTCAAAACTTCGGTTTGAATAAATAAAATATGTTTAATTAAAATACATCGTAGGCATATTTATTTTATGGATACAATTGTATCCATAAAATAAATATGCCATAAGATAAAATTTCTTAAGAAAGGATATAAAAATGGTAAAAGAAAATCTACCGTTTAGTGCCCTAACGGCGCTTATACACGCTAAGAAATTTCACCGTGTCTGCAGTAGACAAGACAAATTCATCATGTACACGCAAATAATTTTGTCGGATCTAGGCACGAGAACTCACCATGTCTATGGCAGACAATGCGAATATGAATGTGTAGATTCAAGACAAGACGGGCAGTCGTGCGTGAAGCGCTACATTATTGTTGTAATTTTACCAAAATCGTTGTTCAGAATAATTTGAATTTCAATATTAATTTTCCTTTGTTTGTGAAGAAGAGTATTTTACTATGAGATAAAAAAAATATATAATTGCGTATTATATCTATAAAAGTATTGAAAAAGTATACGCTTTACTGAGCTCATCCAATTAAACACTAAAAATGAGTTTGGTGGGTTCATAACCATTTGAAATAATTGTGTAATATTTTCGTATGAAAATCACCAGGTTTGACAAGCTGTTGAGTACTATAGAATATAAGATACGCCGTAAAAATACTAACATGCGAGAAAGTATTCCTAATTTATTAATAATTTCTTAATCCTAATCGTCATTCTAAACCTACCAAAACTACCTTAGTCACCGCACCTACCTCGCCCCCGCCATCGCACCGCAGCAAAGTTGCGCGTGTACAACGGCCCTTAGCAATCATTTGCATAACGATAGCTTTTTCTTAAACTTCATTTAAATGTTGTCTCCGTGTATCTCATAACGTTATCATAACAACGGCTTTACTCACGTTCGCGTTTTTCTTCGGTATATGTACCGACAAGTTTCGGACCTGTCGGAGGTCCTGCCTCGCACTGACGCGACCGCGAATTGATCCCACTCACCCTGAAGAAGGACCTCCGACAGGTCCTAAACTTGTCGGTACAAAATACCGAGAAACGACGCGAACGTGAGTAAAGCCGTTGTTATAATAAGTTAATTAATAATGTCTCACGGAAGTCTTAATAATTTTATCTCATAACGTATGAGATTTTCAGTAACTTTATTTTATTATTTAATTATATTAATAATAGTAAAACTATGTTAGTTAATGTGATGTTCAATCAGTTCTTAAATTTCGTTGATGTGGCTTAATTTATTTATTTCGTCATATAATATAATATTAAATTGGTATTTTAAATTGGGTACCATCGTGTTGTTTTATTTATTTTAAGTAATGATTTTTTTCTTTGCATAATAATTTTGAGGGATGATGATGTATATACATTTTTAATTATTTTAAAATAACGTGGTTTGTAAGAAACAAATTAACCGATGTAGCTTAGTAGCTCTTACAGTCTCTTTGAGCAGGTAAGCAATAAAGATAAGGGACATCATGTGACAGTGACGGGAGTATTCTGTATTTAGTTATAGTACTTAGTCTGTGAAATAAAATAGAACAACATATTTTAATGAGGTACAAATTTATTTATTTGATAGTAACTTTAGGTAAATTTCATTTAGGCTTCAGTCTTATTTCAGGGCGACGAGAGGAGCGGAGGGAGCAAAGTAAGGAGATGCTACGTAAGGGGCAGCCGCGTAAGGAGCAGCGACGTATGGTGCAGCATAACGCGCGTAGACCGGGGCGGCGGCGGAGATGAGCGGCGCAGCCGGGGCCACGAAGCGCGCGGCCGGGGCGACGTACGGCGCCGGCGCAGCCAGCAGGGGCGCGGCGACCACGCCGTTGTAGTTGCGTGCGATGTACTGCGAGCTGGAGGCCGTCACGAATGGGGCTGGCGCTGCCACCAGAGGTGCCGGAGCTGCCACTAACGCTGCTGGAGCTATGCTGGGCTTGGCAGCGGCCATGGCGATGGTAGCGAGGAAAAGTACCTGCGTAAATAAATAATATTTGAATATTTCGCAATCAATATGAAACTGAAAAGCTAAAACTAGCAAGCTGAGTAATATATTTATATGTATACGGGACAAAAATACTGTAGTACTGTAAAAGGTCACAAGGTTTCTTCGTTCCTATTCGGGGAAAATATTCATTATGTATAGACTCTAGAGATTACTTAAAAATGTTCTTGTCTAAAGAAATACCGCTGCAAATAGCAATTGTTCAATAATACTCGATCCGGATGAATTTCAGATGATGCTGATGATCACAGGAGCACGCCTATGAATTGCTGGTTTTCGATTACAATTTTTACCCGTTTAACATAGTATTTAAGTTCAATTTAAACTGAAATACTAACCTTGAACATGTTGATTATTTTGGTAGGTGATCTGCGTTGGAGTGATAACGTGAGTGATACAGTAAGTTTGGGGACGATACCTTTTATACAGACTACTGAGATTCACCTTGTGTTGAGTTTCATCACGCGCATGCACGGACTCGAACGCCGGGCACGCAATGGGGACGCGCGACGACTATGCGATTACGAAAACGGAGCTGGACAGACTGATAACGCTTTATTTGGACGATTTGGTAAGGGCAGAAAAGTCTCCAACCGTTATGTAGTTATGCTATTTCGCTGGGATAGGTAGAAAACAATTGCTTATAACCTTTTATCAATCTAAATAGGCCATCATCATTTAAAATTGCATTGGGCGTTGTATTTCCAAAAAGTATGATTTCCAAAAAAAATCTCCGAAATTTGTTGTCAACATAGTGACGTAGTAATTCGCTCTATTTTAATCTTTACGCGGCTCTTATAACGATTCTATAGAATAAAGCACAAAACTGTTCTAACAAGTTATTGTGATGAATCATAATCTAAGCTAGAGAATATCCAGTACATAACTTATTACTCTCTCAAGTGTCGCCACAATTGGTATCTTGCTGCCCGCATACCGTGTACTTCTGAAACCTTCAATAGATCTTCGATCAGTCTTGTAAATTTCCCGGTTTTATGTTATTTTTTCCTTTTATTTTAATGCTAGTAGATATCGAGATATTTATTTTAACCATACCAACTAGGCTTAAGCGTGCGCTAGGACATGGTTCACGACAATAGTCGAATGGCGGATTTGAACCTATGAGCGTTGTGCACATTTCCAGCCCGTATAACGTCCCGTCACAAAAGTCCCGTAACCAATTAGGTATTGGTGGTACTTATTTCAGTAATATCAATATTCTATTATATGATTTACTATCACATGTGATAAAAACACCACAGACACACAAACTTGAAATTTATATATACACTTAACGGTTTTGGAATAAACTTTCTTTGTTTTAAAATAATACCATATTTCTTTATGGGTTCTGTACAAGATATTGTTTCATTTACGATAGTAAAGTATCACAGATTAAACAAATACATAATTACTTTATTTATTAATCAATATATTGTCATGGAAATAGCGTAGGTACATAATAAATGTATAACAAGATTTATAATATTCAAGTAAAAGAATAAAAACAACAAAAAAAGATACGCAGTTAATAGACAATCAAGCAACTTAAGAACGAAGTCAAAATGCTAAAATATCAGTAGTGCCAGTTGAATTCAATGACTTTAAGAGAGGACACTACCGCGTGCCAACCTTCAATCTCATCACTAATGAACATCAGGTGTGGTTGTGTGTGAAAAAGTTTTCTCGTGTATTGTAGAATTTTTAGAATGAGTTTTAAAGCTTCTTGATTTTGCTTGCTTGGATCGCAGCAGTGGATCTGTCAGGCTGATATGTTGTTGATGATATTCTTCTGCGCAATTGGTTTTAGTTAGTACTACATAACTAAAATAAGAACGACGATCCATAGCAACTATGGATCGTCATTATTATTAAAATTGTCTGTTTCTTAAATGGCAAAATATGATTAATCAATTATTTTCTATTTCATTTTAATCTTAAAAATAATCAACTCTGGAAAAGATTTTTTTTTATATTTGCTTCTTTACGGAACCTTCGTCTAATCCTATTTTCACCTAATACTATTTATTAGTATTTTTGAACTAAAGTATTTGTCTATATCATTTTTCATTGCAAGATGTGATTGTTGTAAACAAACAAACGTCAATTACCATACATGGCGGTCATTACATTTTTTATACTTTCATCGGAAATGTTATAATTTCGTGGAAATCGTGAGATATAGTGACGTGAAAGTGTGTAATATAGATAGTTAATGTTATAACTGACAAAAAGTTTTTTTTTCGAAAATATTTTACAATTTACAAATCATAACCTTTGTTTACAAAAATCACATTTTGCTATGAAATAAGGTATACATTGTAATATTAATGTTTGTGTCACATATGTCTTTTAAATTACGTCACAGAAGAAATTTTCGGTGAATAAACATATTGGGATAGAATAATCATCACAACAAAAACCTGAAATGCGTGAAATCATTTTAAAGAAAACAAAACAAAATACAAAAGTATAAATATTTATTTACAAACTCCATATCATATCAAAATTGCTTACAACATTTATTTACAAAACAAAAAGTGAAAGTTTAACAAGTGGTTTAACTTAACATTTGGCTATAACTTATGGTCTAGGTGAATTTATATTAGACCTGTTGAAAGGCCTCAGCGTAGTTGGTCTAAGTCTCTTGATTTTGAACGTTTTGATAATGTTTTACGGTAAAATGCTACTTTCTTCCCAGATACAGGTGTTCTGTAAGCCATGGCATAAGCGGGGTTTCCGATTGAACGAATTCTGTGTGTAACTGGCCTTATTATAATTTTATCAGTAGGTATGAATGTATGGATATGCTTGGTTACTTTGATCAACTTTACAGGGTGGTGTTTCTTTATTGGCGGTGGAGCTATATATGTGAGCGGTACCGGTACAACTTCGACTGATGTTTTTACCTTCTGCGGTCTACCCGCTTGAGGTCTTGCTTGCGGTGGTAAGTAAGTTGGTCTCGGTTGAAATGACTGAGTTGGTGGTGCCATAGGTAATTGAGGTCGTCTCGGTGGTGAATCAGGTGTCAATGGTAATTGGAATGGTGGCGGCAAATACTCTCTGAAATTTACATTATTGTTTGAAGGTAGCGCTTGAACGAAATTATTGTCAATATTTGTAGGAACCGGTGTTGTGGACTCCTTCTCTTTCTCAGTGGTCGTTCCTTCAGTCTGTGCTGTGGTTTCTGTTGTGCTTTCTTTTTCTCTATCCGCCTCAGGAAAGAACGCTGGCGATGAAGGTATAAAACCAAAAGAGGGCGGTGGTCCAAATGGGTACGGCGGAAGCAATATTGTAGCGACTGGCGCGGCTGCATTCGCGGTAGCAATTGCTATAGCCACATTCGGGTCAGTTGGCGTATTTTGTGGAGGATTTGTAGGTGCAGCCGGTTCTTGTTTATCTTTTGTTGTCGGTTGAACAAACACTGGGCGTGGTGGCTGCAAGGGGATCAGTCTTGGAACTGGTGCCACTCGAAATACATTTGGTACTGGAGCGACTGGAATAACTGGAGCGGAGGCGATGGGTACAACGGGTGGGGCCGGTGCGACAGGTATGAAATGTGGAGCTCGAGCAACTGGTATCACTGGGGGAGGTGGTGCCACTGGAAACACGGCATGCGGCGCTGCTACTAAGCGATTAAATGTCCTTTCGAAATACTGGGAGCTAGCAGCTGTGACGACAGGTGCAGGAGAAGCCTGACCCGCCAAGCTGACACCTGAGCTCTGCACTAATCCACATACTCCTGACAATACAATAATCTGTAACAAACATATTTAAAGTTAATTTTAATCATAACACTTTATTGAATTCTAAACAAAAAAATATTTAATTTCTTATATACCGTTACGAGCATGCTGGTACCGGTCCCTTGCGTGACCGCTTTTAAATTTGCAATGCGGGCAGTTAAAAATGAAGCCTTAACTTATATATAGATGTAACAAATTTTGCATTGTGGTGTGGCAACGTTGCGGGTGTAACGGAATACCTAATGGTTCAATGGGTAAGGACACGAACCTTGATGGCTACAAAAATCGTATTGAAACGACATCGTAGGAATAATAATAGATAGACATGGGCACTGGGAAAGTACCGTCGTCACCAATAATGGTCGTATTCGCTTAATTAGTACACTGAACGTTATGTAATAGTTCAGTAACGTTTAACAATACTCTAAGGAGTTAAACAATGATGCAAATAATTTTTACTTTCGATTATTTTACCATGTTATATGCAAATAAAGCTTTGGACGAGTGCGCGGTTATCCTGAAGATATACCCTAATAGGTGTCGTTATCCTTTCCTGGTAAGTAAATATTTTACCGCTGCCGCTGATATTAATCGTGGACTGAGTTGGTATTTCTAGACTTTAGCGTTGCTTTAAGAGTCAACAAGATGTATAATATGCATCCAATATTCCGGGAGAGTTAAGCAAAAAAGAGAGTTAGGCAAAAAGAGAGTTATTTGACTTAGGGCCTTTAAACCGAGCGGATAAACGACCGCAATCCTTCCTTGAAGTCTGGCAGCGCATCTGCAGTTTCTTTGGGATCGCGGATTTTCGTGATCAGCGGTGGTCACTTAAGACTAGGTGAAGCTCTGATCGTTTTTTCTTTCTCATATAAATATCGTCCAATACGGCTTTAAAAGTTTTCACTTCAAAAACACGACATAGAATTCTAGGTAATTGCCTAGATATTATTCAAGCTTTCTAGTCAAGGAGACTAGTTAGTTACGGCACATCATGGCTGTTCGCGAAGCTCTATAGATGACAACCTAGTCGATTTTACTAGGATCAGGAATTCCATGTAACCCTGTACCATGTAACGATGGGACATTTTGAAAAAAAATATCGGTACAATAAATACTTCTACGGTGTTGTCGGTGAGACTGAAAAGTATGATAAATTATCAGGTTGATTCAAGTCCAACAAATAATCAAGTACATTCAAG
>JWHW01003276.1:0-29753 GCA_000931545.1 Papilio glaucus
CGCTTGCTCGTTTGGCACCTTCTTCTAAAAAAATACTCGAGCGCTTCATTATCTAAATTCCATAATCTGACGATTTGAGCGTCAAAAGAGAGAGGGCCACAAACTTCCAAAAAGAAGACATCCTCAAGCGCATTAGAATTTAAATTTTATCTTAAAGAGTTGACCTTTTATAATATAACAGATAACGGAATAAGATAATCTGACGATTTCAAAAAGCCGTAGTAACAAATATTGTTTACATAGAGTTGTGCGTGCAACTACAATTAAGTATTTATTTTATCTACTCTTTGGCATCTTTCCCACACAACTCTCCGTAGCCATGACCACGCCGTTGATTAAATACCTGACAGGTATATAATCAAATGTCCACGCAGGTACGGATACGGATAAGCCAATGAACGGATACAGATTCATTTCCCCTTCTTCTGTCGCTTCTTCTGCATCCTTTCCCGTCGTTTATGGGTTCTCCTTATATTGCCTTCCTTATATTCCTTTAGTATGTCTACTATTATAATATAGTAGTAATTCATATTATTAGAAATGTAGGTTTACACGCCCGTAACCCAGAGTTTACATACATTATTATTTTATGCGAGAATGTGGCAGACGAGCAAGCGAGTTAACTGACCGTTACCCATAGACATCAACAACAAACAATTGAGTCGCAAATGCGTTGCCTACTTTTAATGGATAGAGGATAGACAGAGGATGTTTACTTTTCCTATACATACCCTCCCCGCCCAATCCTCTTCCCCTTCCTATCCTTATTAGGAAAGGATGATATTAAGTCTCTGCAAAATTACAAGTCTATAAGCCCAGTTGTTTGGTCTGTGCGTTGATGTAACAGTCAGTCAGTTTCTTCTTTATATGTAGAAGATAGTTAATTATATATACTTAGTATAATTCTATCGCAGACATTCTATTTCTAAAGTGACCACAGCACCCTACGAACGACAGGAATAGTACTTTATTTTAAGACGCATTTGACAGCCCGTTTTCTTTATGGCAGTGAAATTGTATAAATATAAATTTACAGATACAGTCATTATAGTGCAGCTATTAGTGTGAACTTATGTTGATAACATAGTGTAAAATACTAAAGAACGATTCCAACTGAGCGACGTGAATGATTTTTGTACCCGAGAATAGAAATTTATGAGTTTTGAATGTTTTAAATAATAAGAACGTTATTAGAAACTTTAGTAGCATTTGCATGCGACAAATAATAACATGTGAAAGCAGCATTTAAATGTTTGAAAACAATAAATGTCATTTAATATATAATATATAAATCACAAAATTAATCAAATGTGGCGCATATACATATATACATACAATGCAATAAAATAAGATCCGCCAGGGTTTGTCGAGCAGGCAGAAGTTTCTGCGAATTGAAGGAACTATTGTGAAAAGTCAAACCCTCATCACGTTTGCTTAAAGTTTTAATGTACTGATCGCAAATATTACTTTACAACAAAATGAACTTGAACTGTCTTTACAAAAAAATATTTACACAGGATTGTACTGCTTCTAATAGCCTGTTTTATTTATTGTATTTCCCACCTCTATCGCGTTTACGATAAAGCTTCTTAGCGCACAGTATCTTTGGCCTGTTATTTACGTCTGTCAACGCACAAAACGACAAATTTAACCTTGCTACGACGACTAACCGTAATCCGTTTGTTCCGCTTTGTCAAGAATCGTTTAGGCATTGTATATACACGTAAGTTTTTTGTTGTCAAGGACATTAGAACTTCTTTTTTTCTGTTCATTTGTAACCTCTGTCCATTAAAGGTAGGGAGCGCATCTGCAACTCATTAGCTTGTTGCAGATCCCTATGGATAGCGGTCAACTTAATGAGGTTATCCGCCTGCTCGTGTGCCCCCTTCTTCTTTAAAAAAAGAACTATGTTTATAAAAAAAAGAGGCTTTAAGCCGACGTCTGGTTTGCCCAATAACCAATCGCCTTTTAACGTTTTCGCTTGCATACCTTCTGACTATACCCCTCGACTAAATTCTCGTGGCACTCAAACCTTTTCATTCTAATAATTACTTTTATGGTATCTCTTCTGGAAAAGCTGAATCAGGGTATGTCTTGAAGCCGGAGACATAGCACAGGAGCTTTGCGGTGTTAATAGTCGTTGCATGAATGGACCTGCTTGACTAGTGAAATACAGGCGAATTATAGTTGTTGTATGGTTTTGCGTTTCGTCTACCTTGGGCCAACAGCACCTCACTCATCAGAGAAAACGCAGAATGATACTTCTACTTCGCCTGTCTTCTGTGAGGTCGTGGTATTTTACCGGTCAAGTCGAAAAAATTTGTGCAACAGATGTTTTTTTTGGCTCTATAACTGTTAAATGCTCCCGAATGTTTCTATATCGACTTCTTCCATAAAGAAACTCACAAACCGAATAATATATGTTAAGTATGATACATAATTTGTAACCGATTGTGGTTCACTTGAACGTGTGATTAGCTTTAAATATATAAAGTCAGTGGGTCACGGGCCATATGGCGGCCATATTCGGCCATTGAGTGTGTTTGCGTAAGCCCTTCTTTATATTTATTAAAAGTACCTAAAATGTTTTTTATTCGAGTTTTATAATCGCCATTATAATCGTCTACAATGAATCGTAAACAAGAAAGCAAACATTTTCTAACTTAATCCAATCCGGTAATATAAATAAAGTAACGGCCCGAGCCGAGGCCTCGAGCCAAGTAACTCTTAAAGAAATTTAGGTTTAGGCCTTCTGCACCATGCCTCCTCGAACCCGGTAAGTCTGTAGATGCCTCTTCCAGGCAAACAGTGACAAGTCAGTCATAAAAAACACAACTTTATTTAGACTAAGATTATTATGATCCACAGGCATAACACTATTTTGGATCTAGGGCAGCACTAGTGCTGCCATGTTTTATAATTTGCTATTTTAATAAAGGTTCTTTGATACAACAAATTGTTCTCCAATGCGTTCTACTGTGTGCAATTCTCATCCTTTATTAGTATTTTTGTAGTAGTTGAATGTATAGTGTAAGTGGTATTTTTTTTTAAATAATTCAATTGAGCTAAATATAATCCTAGTTATATTTAAGTTTAAATTCTCAACACGGTTATCGTTAGCATGATTATGTTGACGTTTCTAGATATGGGAGACCTTGCATTAAATCCCACATTGTGGTTACTCTCTTAAATTGGAAGTGGTCACGTTTGTCAACAATCGCTACACATAAAACCTTATCTTACGCCGTCTGTCTGTTAGTGCGTCATAAACTCAAAACCTGCTGAACAGGATCTTCATTATGAGGTTTTTAATAAAATTAATTTTAGTTTAAAAAAAAAAACAGCTAAGTTCCATTACATTAGTTCAAATTTTAATTTTAATTTTATCACCTAGATGCCGTTATTTATAATAAATCAAATCAATGTCACAATTCCTGAAGATCCTGGTAAAGATAGTGGGAACAACTATTTAAATTATCGTAATGATAACTGTGCGACGTTTCAATTTAATCCGAAGTCTTGAAAGTGTAAAACGTTCAAAGTTTTCGTTACGTATAAACAAACAAACAGAAATACATACCAAGATTATAAAAGCGTGTTGTTAATGCTGAAAACGTTGAAAATAGTAGACATCTATTCTTTAAATTCGAATCGCCGTTGAAATGTTTTAAACATCTGTTCTTGTACTGTATTCATGTTCTGGTTGATCAATTATATTGTCCCAGTTGATTGATAGTCTCAAATTATACGTGTGAACTTTATGATTCCATTAGGAACCGTTGAATACAGACGTTTTGTGTTGGTTATTTAAGTAACTCTGTTTCTTTGAGTATGTTTAATATCATATTCTAATTTATAATATCGTATACTGCATCCGGCTTGCGTTGCAATGCTACCTAAAGTAAAAAATATTTGCTATCAAAATGGATATTTTGCTCATTGAAGTATCGGCAAATATATTAAAATTTAATCAAATATTAAAATTTAAAAGAAGGGCATTCGTCACTTAATGTTGTGTACTTTTTGCTCGTACCACTTTGTTCCATAAAAAATAGTAGGTTATGGTTCAATCAAATCGGTTACATCACTTGCCCACTCGTTGCGGCGCCCACGCTTCACACCCGGCAGTTGACATCGTAAAGATTGAACAAATCGCATTTATTGCCATTTGACAGACAGACACATGTTTATTGTACATGTATATTCACAGCACTGAGCGACTAGTCGATGGGGTGCGTCTTAGTTTTAAATTTTATAATTCTCAGGACTCTGGAACGATTGTTTCATTGAGTGTTTTCATTCGTAATATGATAAATACCTGTATTAAATAGTTTAATCGTTTCTTTATACGGTAATAAATAGCTTTCATATAATGTCATGAATGTCCAATTTACACTATATCTCCAAATAGAACGCCTAATAGTAAGCCCACACTGTATTAAGGTATTATTAGGTATAAAGCTGAAATAAAATAATAATTCCCTATCTTAAAATATATAAAATTAATCTATTAAGATTATTTAATGATTTACATAATAACTGCAATTGAAACTTGAATGGAATTAGCGTGGGCAAGGTTTCGCGACCGGCCGCGTTCAATGCACAAGCTGTGACGTCACCATATTACGTCACTAGCTGTTCTCAGACAAGCGTTCGTTCAAGCATAAAACTAATGCACGGTAATTTATGGTATTAACTACTCTAATTAGATTTGCAAGTTGAATCAACGCATCAAATGTTTAAAGGCTTCATTAAATCACCGAGAATATCCAAATATGTACTTTAACTGAAAGAAAGTAGATTGGTAAGTAACTCATGGTAAATGCAGGACCGCGCTTACCTCAGTAGAGATAACTTAAAAGTATAAAATAATTTTACGCAATTAATTTTTTTTGTATCTTTCGTTACTGCAAGATTTCTCGCAAATCGGTGTGCCTATTGGCATAGGCCTCCTCCTCCAGCACTCTCCAATGATATCTGTCATCTGCGACTCTTGTCCAGTAAGGACCTGAGGTTAAGCAGATGTCGTCTCTCCATCTTGCTCTCGGACCTCCTTGGTTCCTATTATCCTCCTTTTGGGTACCATAGAGTTACTTGCTTGCTCCAATTGTTTAATTTGCAGCACAACATAATGTCCCGTCCAAATCCATTTTAAATGTTCGATACGAGCTATTATATCTGTTACTTTCGTTTTACGGCTTATTTCCAAGTTACTGATTTTATCACTAAGTCTGACACCCAAAATACTTCTTTCCGCAATGGAACTCTTTGTGTACTAGCTAATTTACGTCTTAGCGTGTCCGATAATGCCCATGTTTCGCAGCCGTACGTTATGCATGGGAGAATGCAAGTATTGAAAGTCTTTCTTTTGATATGCATACTTATATCTTTGTTCTTCATAATTTCGGGGCGGGTCACTAGTATAGTAAAAAGTTCATTTGTAAAATGTTTTCTTAAGGCATCCTCATATATTGGTATTTCCTTAACTGACGCTAATACCGACTCCAAAAATAAATATGATTAAGAATTGATTCTTATGTTTAATTGCGTAAAATTATTTTATACTTTTAAGTGCATTTCTTGTTTTTGAATATAGTTTTGTTTTTGTTTAAAAGTTTTTATACAAACAGTTTAGTTTAATATATTCTTTAAAGAAAAAAAGTGCGTTAACAACCGGGCCTAGAACTATTATTCACTGCCGCTGAGCATGTTACTGTATTAGGCAATGCGAGTCCCACGGAATTATTGTAAACAGCTGTCGCCGGCCGACGTGGTGTGTGGGTTTGTAGGCAGCTTTTGTCAATACGAACATTGTAATAATTTTGATTGTGGAATTAAATACATTCGCCTCAATGTCGATCATTGTACATTGCATCGCTCTTTATAATTAAATAAACATATAATTTTTGATAATAATAGTTCCGTTCACATGAACCAATAATTCTATTTGAATGGACATATTTAAACAGAGAAAAAAAAATGCAATATTCGTATTCGTCCATCTTCACAATATTATTGTCATACTTCAGTCACATTAAACTAAGTGACATAGTGTATCAACAGACATTCTACTTGTGTACACATATGTTAGGTTATAGATAGTGTTATTACTAGTTGAAATTATATTTATTAATATAACATAATAGGTGGAGCAAAATATCAGCATAGTATGAGAATAGCATGTGACATACGGTGTACGATGTGGGTTGTACAATAAGCTATATGTAGTCACATTTTTTGAACTGGAAACCTCTTTAGCCACGTTAGACGATATTTGGTAGGGAAAATCTTATAGGTTCGCGTGAACAACATGCGCAACATGCGCCAGTAACATGCTTATTTGAATTTAGAACAGTTTCGACGATTTTTTTTCCTTTTATTTTTTTTATCTTCAATTTTGAATGTTAATGTTACACAAGGGTTTATTTTTGTTGATTGTTCATTTATTTTATACTATTGTCCCGCCTATCCACCTGCTTAGACTGTTAACTTCTGTCGGCAGTCTTTATGACTGCCTGTGTTTTTTGTATAATGTATTTGACAACTGTTTGTTATGCGAAATGAATAAAAAAGGCCCAAACGTGGCTATTCTTTAGTAGTACTAATACATTAGCTGTACTTTATCACTAGTTACAGACGGTATGGGTATCGCGGTCAGGGTCCCGTCGGGTCCAGGAAGGCCCTACACGGCGGGGGCGGGTTTTTATCCCTTGACCGTTATGCCACTGCTCGTCGCTTACATCACTGTCTACATTTGCCATTTATTGTACCGCTATACAGACGCTTGAGAATTTATTGCTCTTACTTTTAAGGTATAAAGAAACAAACGATTAGAGTGCCGCTTAATTATATGTGAACAGTTTTTTTTTTTATTGAAGAACATGGCAAGCGAGCCCTTCACCTGATTTTAAGTGACCGCTATGGCATCCGCGTCAAACAAATGAGTTGCAAATACGTTGCTTACCATTAAAGGACAGAGGAGGGGAAAAAAATAAAAGGGTTATTGCTTTTTCCTATTCATGCCCTCCTCTTCTCCTTCCCATCCTATCTTAATTAAGAAAGGTTGGGAAGAGGACGAGGATTAAAATTGGGCCTCAGGAGGGGTATCAACTCCTCATCTGATGAAACGCAGAAGCATACTTTTACTTGACGCCCATCTTCTGTGAGGTCGGTCAGTGCTTCACCGTTTGTGCCGACCATTCGTGCAACATATGTTGTTGTTACGGGCTCTACGACCATTATAGGTGGCTGCTGAATGTTTTTGACGTATTATGCTTATGTTATTAGGCGAGAGTGTGTTGCTGTTAGTTTTATTTTACCACATGGTATCATCATGTTATCATATGTCCTCATCCAATATCCAGTCTATCACTATATAAAGAATACATAATTTTGAAGTGGTTTAAATTAAACAGACAGACGGATAAGTTTTTACTTGTAATTTAATTGCTGACTTTTATATTTAACAAATATTGTACAATCTTTGAAAGGTTTGTAGCCTTATATCTTATTCGGTCGAGGATAAATTCGTATATGCTCAGATTGTAAATACGACTGCGAGAAATATCCGGCGATGAAACAAAAAGCACGATGTGACTCAAACTTTATGTTTGTGTCATCCATGTCGAGAATAACTTCATAAGGGTGTGTGTTGGGTAAGTCAGTGCCCTTGTTGCGTCAGTGTTTAGTCAAGTTTTATAACGTGGGTTCTTGTATCGGTTATCGTACTGGGTTAGATTACCCTTTTCCAAAAACCATTTGGTTTGCTGTTTCATGGAATTTTGTTAATATACTGCTAAAAATAATATGTTGGACCAAATTATACATAGTGACCAAATTTCATTAATAACGGTTTAGTAGTTACGGAGTTTAACCCGGGCAAACATTCTGACACGAGATTTTATATATGTAATGTATAGGTAAGATATGCGTACTGTTACCATTCGCATGCTGGTGACGCTTATAAGACATTACGAATATAAAAACATCCTTTACTATCAGTTGCTTTCATCATTGAAGTTTTCACTTCAAAAATTTTACTTGGAACTCAATAAGCTTTACACAGTCTGAGACCGATTTATATGTTTTACTGTACAATTGCGATAGTTAGTTATCTGAATTAACACATTTTGAGTTACAATACATTTTATTGCCTTATTACCTTGCCAATATCGAAATGAATTAACACAGTTACAAAAGTTTAGACTTCGTTAGGATTCGTTGTAATTAACTTGAAATAAAATTTTTAAAAAAGTTTCAAGTTGGAATGGATAAGGCTTCACATACACATTGTTCGTGCCCACAACTTTTTAATTACGAAAGTATTCTACGGTAACTGTAATTCGATTTCGCAGCCATAAAGTGGAAAGATAAAAAAAAAATCAAAATCAACATTTTACCAGATCAATCAAATGTGATACCAGATCTTATTAACCTATAAACGATCAGAGTCATATAATGAATTGACTGAAACTTATTTAATGTGATTTATTATTGAATGAACCTTATTTAATGTGAGAATGACCAATCTTTTGCGAAAAAAAAACAGTCACAAGGGATGCCGATAGAAGTGAAAACTCAAAACAAGTGCCAAGGCGCGACAATAGTTCAAAACTAATTAAAAAAATAAATGAATAAAGCAAAAATAACCTTAACAGTAAAATTTAAGATTGAAAAAAAGAAAAATAAAGAAGTTCTTAGAAACTGTTTCAAATTCAAATAAGCATGCTCTTGACGCATGTTGCATTTTGCGAAAGTTGTTCATGCGAACGTAAAGGATTTTCCCCTATCAAATCTAACGCGGCTAGATAATTTTTCACTTCATAAACGTCTATAGGCAGGAGTGTGACACCATGAGCTTAGAATTGAATGTGAACTTTATATTATAAAATAAATCCTCTGCAATACCGTTCAGCGTGTAACTGCGTGTGAAAAATGCGAGCTGTCGATCCAGCTCTCTAAGTTCGTGGCACCAAACGTGTTGCGTGACGCAGATAGCTCTTACATACGTGGTCACTAACTGCAAATGGTCGGCCAATCATATTGAAAAAAGATAGGAGATATACAGCAGCGATTCTATTTAACCATAACTAGGCTACGAAGCTCTACAGTTACTGTCCTTCGTCTTAGGACAGGTTTTGCTGTTGTTTTTTTTTCTTTTCTTTCATTTATAGACAGGACAAAATATTCCCTTATTGAAGATGCAACAATAAAGCTATGGAGATGCGTCCTGTTAAAGGAGTAGGTGTAGGGTATTGTTTTTAAGAGGTAGTGTTTTTGTTTGCTTGTTAATAATTTAGAGGCTTCAGCATTTTTATGGTAGAAGACGGAGAGGGAAAGGAACGTAACCTCTGCCCACACCTCTAGTTTACGGATTTAATTCTTATCATTATATTTTCTGATCAGCTTAGGATAAGACAGATTATTTGTATAGACATGTACTAATAATATAGCAGTTATTTTACCGGTTTACTTTACGTTCTTACTCTTGATTTAGCTTTTCCAAATTCAGTGCGACTACTTTTTACGACATATTATTTTGCAATACTTGTGTGTATACGTATCTGTACGGCTCCGAGGTTCAGTAGGTCGGAGGCCTGTTATCTGAAGCACAATTCATGAATTCTGTCCAATGTTCCTCTTATCTCGGTGCCCCATTGACATTAGTAACAATTTCTTCGTTACTTTATATTCTTCGTTTATCTTTTTATAACATTGTACTATATTTGATTTGTGTTACTATGCTTCATAGAAAAATATGTAATGTTTAAGGTCTCATCGAATTCAAACTACTTCTTTTTGCGACCAATGTATCCATTGCCACTTGATTATAACAATTATCATCGCCAATTTGAGAGCTTTATTGCTAATATCGGTGGCACAAATGTCAGTCTACATATAATTTATCCTGCGTCATATCTAATAAGTTGTTTTAATTCCAGAAGCGACGAACGATGTAATAGCAGCTGCAGGATCAGCTCGAGAGGGTGGAGAGGTCGCCATCTTGATCAAAGGTCCGCAGGAGAAAGCCAACAGGCGCGAAGTACTGTTCCGCGCCATGGCCTCTGATGATGATGCTATCTCGTTGTACTACAATCACAAGACAAACAAAAGTAAGTTAAATGTGATTAAAACTTTTATTTAAAAAAGTTTTTTGAAAAACGTGGCGAGATTAAATTGAGTGAAGAGAATTTGTCATAATTTAGAATTAGGCATTCGGTATTTCATATGTACAATAGCTACTACATCATAACTCCTTTGTACTATTACTAATCAAGGAAAAACATTTGTTTGAGTTGTTTAAAAATCAAGAATATGCATGTCCAAATCTAAATTACTATTCAGAGATCATGGTTAATCTATTAGTTTTTAAAAACTACGATAGGCTTGTTACCAACAAATTTAAGGTATTTTACAACAACGGTTACAATGAAATCGTTTACTAAAATGTATGTAACATCAGTGCCACATATACTTGGTAATAAAACTTGTTCGTAACTATCTCAGCTTTACCCCGGTTAGGTTTTCTAAATAAAGTTTATTTTCAGTATCTCTGGAGAGTCTGAATGGCAGTAACCTGAAGGGAGTTTCATGGGGTCTCGGCTCTCATCCCCATGAAAAGCTAATACTCGTAGTAGCTGCAGATAGAGTGAAACTATACGCTGGTTGTAAGTCCCTCCACTGGCACGACATGCCGGGAAAGCATGATGTTCTACAGCTGTTCTCTAAACAGAAACTAAAACTGGTAAGTTAATATTATCATTATCGTCTTCAGCAACTAATGGACGGATTTCTCACTGGCTTTCCCAAGGTTCGTTAAAAAATGGAATCCTTGCTGCCTTCGTCCAGTGCACTCCCGCAATCTTGACAATATCGTCGGTTCATCTCGTGAAAGGCATAACCCATGTCACGTTAGAAACAGTGTACTCCGTTTTCTGTTTTTAACTCTTTACGTATTATTTGTTAGCTCTGCATCATATATATGAATATAATGATTGGTTAAATGCTTAACAGATAATAACTTTTACCTCACCCGTGTGTTTCTATTATTCATTCCAACTACATGCGTTTGAATTAATTTTTAGCGCTTTTAAGATATATCGTTCATTTGAAAATTTGCATACTGGAAGATCACTACATTTTTCATAACCTTATCCTGACCAAAATCATCAGAATACAAAAATGTTTTCATATAAGATTGAGAATTACGCCGCCTAGTTAAAATTCAAACTCTAGGTTACCTTATAAATCTAACGCTAAGCGTGCCTTTTTTACTTTTTTGAAGTTATAACTATTTGTTCTAGTATCACGAAGAAAATACACCAATCGAAGTATACGGTAATGAACATGCAGCACTAGATGCTATTAGTTGCGAGATGCATGAGGGTCCCATCAGGCCACCAACGCTAATGTCTCCTGATAAATCCGACGTTGAAGACGTGAAAGATTTTATCGCTAAAGACGCCAGATGGAAGAGAGAAGAAGAACAAATGCAGGGAGATGATTATAGAACTAATTACATAGATCCTAATGGCGTCCTTCCACAACCACCACCAGCAACGACTCAAAGAGGAGATATACCTTCGATGGATATAGAATCATGTGACGGTCGGTATGAATGAATTGTTATCTTTGATTTTTTATGAATCTTTGGTATTATATCTATGTATTATATATTAATAATTGTATATAAAAATGGAGGTGTGCGTTCCTACATTTCACTTTTTAGCCAATAAGACATCACAGTGATATTGTGATTGTGGGTGATTGTAGCCTCACGTTCCCATTTTCCCATAAGGTGTGTCACAAAATCATATAAATTCGACGATGATCTTGATGGATATCAATCTTGCTACTTTTAAAAGAACTTGTTTCACTAAACGAAACCTTGTCTATTGTTCACAGATGAAATGATTCGTCAGTTTAAACTTCTGAGACAAACCATTGAGATGCTTCGTAGAGAAGTGGCTGATCAGAAGGGCAATATTGATAGTTTGAGGAATCAACTTCGTGCTTGTTGCAATAGAGTGCCAGCCCCACCGCCAGTTGAAAGATGCTCTGGTTCTTCATGTTACCCTGGTTACTAAACATATTTCTATCTTTATTTACAATCTGTATTACTTTTTTAGTCTCTAATAATTTATTGTACAATCATGGATCGAATTGTCATTTTCTAATTCTGTTGTTGTTTCAGTATACACTAAATAGTTTGTTCGTTAGTTTATGTGAAGGTAAATCAAGCAACAGCTGTATCTGTCGAATGTGTGGGTTTTGATTAAATACTTCGTAAATATTGAACGCGTTTTATTTCAATAACCACATTCCTTTATTGGCGTAGTTCACTGCCTAACACAGTACATAGTTTCGAGTTGCACCTACGCAACATAATTGAATATTGAGTTGCTTGATTAATCTTGGCAAAATGGATCAGGTAAAATTATTATTTCTCTTGGTTCCGATTATTAGTCTAGAGAGTAATAAAATTACCTTTATTTAAAAAATAATAATCTAAAATCCCTTCATAAATCTATCGTTTTAATAAATCGCTTTTATTTAAACGTCTACTTAGCATCTGTTATAAAAATATATCTGCAAGGAATTAATTTTAATAAAAAATTGTTTTTGTTGTATTTCTATGATGCGATGAACTCGTCACCTTTTTAGTAATTTTGAAAATCGAAAATTGCTCCCGCTAACCAAAAAAACCATAAAAGTTATTTAAGTTATATGTATGTAACTTACATTATAATTTACAATAGTTATATAATAGAAAATACACAATAAAAATAGAATATAAACACTTCAATTGAAATAGTTTTCCACACATTTATGCAGCCTCTATAATGTCTGCTTAGTAGAAAAATCTTGACTTTCACTGTTATGAAATGACGAAGTAATCAGTTTAACCACAACTAACCACTATTGAACAATGCAAAACCGTATTAGTAATTGTTTCATAAATAAGTCAACTATAGAGCGACACAAGAAATGTACATATGTTAATTGCAAATAAAATACTAATTTACTGTATATAACAGCTACAACAACATTTATAATTAGAGTACAAACAATAAACAAAGATTTTTGTTAGAACTATAGAGGTCAGCTATGTTAGAACAGAATGTATCAATACTTTGATAACTTACTAGGCGTGGAATGTCGTAACACGGCGACGGGGGTCCAGTGCGGCGCGTGCCCCCGGAACATGGAGGGCGACGGCAAACGCTGCAGGCCCATACTATGTAACAGAAGACCTTGCTCACAAGGTAAGCAGTTTCTTACATCTTCGTGGAATAATTAGTGCTATGTATAATAAAATCAAAGACATACAAGGCGAAAATAATATACACATATCTAAACATTTGCAATTGGTACTGTCATCATTCCTTCTACGTAACCAAAGTATACGATTTTTTATAGAATAAGGGGGCAAAGGACCTGCAGGTCTCTTAATATTAAGTGATCGCTGACGTCCATGAATATCTGCAACATTAGAGGTGCTTGTTTATGTTTGACCTTATACATTTTCACTGTCTGCCTTTCCTAAGTCATCCTTTTTTCTTACACAGCACCAAAGAGATGTACCTTTCTCAATTAAGGTCACTGGTTCTTTTAAATAATAACTTTATCTTATAGGGGAGTATTGCGTGGACACCGAGCAAGGCTACCGATGTGAGAGATGTCCGTCGGGCCAAAGCAGTGACGGCGTCACATGTCGTTCGGCTTGCAGTTCCAACCCCTGTTTCGGTGGCCGTAAGTAACACGAACATATTATTTTCATTATTTTATTAGCTTTAGAATAAGGGTAGTTATAGTTGTTCTCGTTATAGTCAACAATTTTCTTGTTCTCAATTTTTTTATATGTACCTTCGTCTTTTATGATTAAGGAATCTTTTCTTAATCATAAAAGATGATCTATTTAAGAAAAATAAGAAAAGATTGCATAAGAAAATATTTAATATCAAAGAAGAATGTGTTAATTTTTGCCTGAGATTATGATTTTTGATTATGATGTATTGATTTTCCTTTAACATTACGATATGCGATACATTAAAGACACTTTTTTGTTTTATTGTATTGTTTAATTGGTATACTTAAATATATATCAAGGATGTTTAATTACACAACAAATTAAATTTGAAGTTGTGCATATAAACAAGCACTCATGCTCGTAACTCAGAGGGGTAGGCAGAGATCATGGATTTCGAATTGGTGCGATTCTGACACACCTTTTTTGCTTCTTCTACATCCATACATCTACGCATGCATGCTCCTCGGTTACAAGTACTCCTTCTTTATATATCTATATTTTCTTATTTAAAATTCATTGAAATATATTATTTTGATATCAGAAATATACATTTATTCATCGATTTTTTAGTTTATATGTGGCCAGTGTACGGTGATCTTTGTCAACATTTTGAATTAAATTCTTTTATTTAAGGTGTGACGTGTCAAGACTTACCAGGGGGCAGCTATCGCTGTGGACCCTGCCCGGCTGGTTTCCATGGCAACGGCGAGGAGTGCCAAAGGCTTTCGTGCCATCACATCTCGTGTTATCAGGGTAAGAAAAATAAATGTTGTCTTTGAAAAATTATTATTAAAGATAAGAGCATGTCTAACACCAACGTTGTATTTTTTGTTTGATGTTTAAATAGAAGATTATTATTGTAACTTAAAATAATTATTGTAACTTAAAAGAAATCCGGATTTTCGACAGTATTGAAACTTGAGAACACGCTCAAGTTTCAATACCGTCGAAAATCCGGATTTAAGCATTATTCGCTTAAATCCCAATTTATTCGAGAATCGACGAATTTAGTTAAGATAGTGCTAAATTGTCTGCCTCTCTGCTATGCATAGAATGGCGATGACGAACATGATCACAATAAACAATAACGTATACTAGCATTAATAGCGTTTTATTTAAATAGTAATTTAATTATTATTGTCAGTTTTATATTTACCTGACGCCAGGAGTCGAATGCCAAGAGACAACGTCAGGACCGCGGTGCGGGTCGTGTCCTGAAGGATACGCGGGAGACGGGCAGAGATGTCAGCACGTCTGTGACGCGAGAAAACCTTGTAGGGACAGAAAGTGTACGCCAATCTCGTCGAGCCCATTCTACCAATGCCAGGAGTGCCCTAAAGGTTTCCAATGGAATGGTAAGTTATTTCACCTTTTCAATTACGGTCTTTCCAGTAAGAGAGAATTCATTTAAAATAAAATAATGTAATAATTTATTCAAATGAGAATATCACTAATTCCGAATCTGTATTAGGTATATGTTGGTTACAAAACTGAATCTTTTACCGACGAAATACCATACTCTTTGTTGTGTCTAATTTTAGCAGAAGATAGCAAACAAGCAGGTTCACTGGATGCTATATCCAAACTACCAACATCCGAAAAAACAACATTTTTAAAACAAAAGATGAGAAAAAGATGTTAATGTTAATGCCTCACGCATTGAAATGCATACATAGAAATAGTTCTTCCACCAGCCCGTATTCCGTGAGATTGTTGTACTACTTTGGTCGAGTCGGCCCTTTCATGATATAGCAGTTTGAAGACGTACCAGGGTCGAATATACATCATAACCTTTGTGTTCAGGTTACACATGTGTGGACATCGATGAGTGCGATCTGATCCGTCCGTGCGACGAGCTGGTGTCCTGCCGTAACGAAGAAGGCGGGTTTACCTGCGGCGCCTGCCCGCCGGGGTACGCGGGCAGCGCAGGCTGGCGCGGCGCCGGTGAGGAGCGCCGACGCGAGCGCTGCATCGACATCGATGAGTGCGAGGACGGACGCGCCAGTTGTCCTAGAGGACGACTCTGTGTTAATACACCGGTGGGTATTCAGACAATGATAAAGAGATAAGTGGAGGAAGGTGAAAAAGTATATTAATGTTGCATAAACGATTTTCAGCATTGTCTGGAGAAGTCCTAGAAGAACTGATATCGACCAGATTGATGATATACCAAAGAAAGATGAACAATGTAGAACACAGAAAGGACTTGCGTTGGGATATTTATAAAATGTACTACAAAATTATAATTACGTGTTTGATTGGTGCGGTGACCACCTTGGACTTTTAAGGGTTGACAGAGTGACGAATGAATGTAGATAAAAGAGAAAGTAGCTAAGAAGAGACGAGTTTAAGATTCGGGCAAAGTAAAACAAACAAATTTGTATTGGAGTCATGTCATTCTAGTTTTATTTTGTGTATTCCAGGGCTCGTACACGTGCGTGCCGTGCGGCGGTAACTACTATGTGAATACGTCTCGACCGTGCTTCGAATCCGGCTCGCTGCTGCAGCGCTGCGAGCCGGCGCGCTGCCGCCGCTTCAACGCTGTCTGCGGATACGGTCAGGAGTGCGTATGCGCGGTAAGCATTACAAATGTTCACAGATATCAGAAAGCAGCACTGAATTTCGAAGCATCAATATATGTAATATATCAGTAGCTCATTAACTTATTGCAAGTGCCTATATATGGGTAACGGTAACTTAATGTCTATAAATATTATCCAACGGAGTCCCACAACCATATCTGTTAGACAAAATCAGTTTGAAATAGTCATGTGCATGTGTAAATAATTTAATTTAGGAACACGAGAGAACTAGACGTTGAATTTTCATATTATCAACTTAATATATTTATTTCAGACGGGATGGGCGGGTAACGGAACGGTCTGTGGACCCGATCGAGATATCGATGGATACCCAGACCACAAGCTACCATGTAACGAGTTGCACTGCAAGGCCGACAACTGTCCGGACGTTTCGAACTCCGGACAGGAGGACGCAGATGGTGACGGCATTGGTGACTCCTGTGATGCTGACGCTGACGGAGATGGAATTCCTAATATTCCGGTAAGTAAATCCTGTAAAAATCAGGCGTAAAAAGCTGTTCACTTGATGTTAAGTTATCACTTCGAGCGATGTTAAACGGGCATGGCATTGGTGTTGCGAAGACGAAGCGGTGTCGCTGCGCAGTTTTAGGACTATTCTCATTAACCATCTCGCCATGGCAGCGATAACTTATTCGGCCGCCAGCTGCGATGTCAATCGTATCTAATGTGTTTAATAGTAGAATAATTGTTTAGTTAAATCGTTTTTACACAAAGTGAGTAATTCATAAAATGATAGATATTTTCGTAAGCCTTCGTACAATGTGTAAAAAGGTTACGTCCTATTCGATCGCCAATAAAGGTTTTTCCTTTCCTGCCCAAAGTTTCTTTTTACTTTTGCTTTTAATATGCCTACGATGGTAAAAGATAACACGCGCGATCCTTTGTGATACTATTCTCGTCTACCATCCGAGTTGGTAGCTAGTTTTGCGGATTCTCTGGGAAGCCACACAAACTTCAATTGTATTGTTGTTCAAATACTGAGAGTCGCTGCGTCGTTGCAGAGATGTGCGTTACGTTACGTAACCGCTGAGACGACGCAACGCCCAAGTAGCATCGCTCTTCCGTCCGTGAACGTCCGTAAAATTAAAGAAGCTGCAAGGGGTTCCTGAAATTTAACAATTTTTCTTTTTTATCGAAGAACAGCAAGTCATGTGGATTTGGAAGATATCCGATAAGTGAGTCGTTATTTTGCGCTATGTCACGCCTTTGTATAAAGCCGTCCCTTTGCTACATTAAGGTTTTTTTTTATTTGACGAAGATTTTACCTTTATGATAGGGACTTTTTTTCGCAAACGATAGCGAAACTGAGCTGTGGAGTTTTATCCGTTCAATTTTTTGAATTATTTCCCGTGGTAAAGTGTTAAAAATGCAAAGAACTTTTACCACTTTGAAAACAAGATAGAATGGCTTCAATAATATAAATTTTTTCCTTAATAATTTTTAGGACAACTGCCCGCTGGTATCAAATCCCGATCAACTGGACAGAGATGAAGATCGCAGTGACAAGAGAGGCGATGCCTGTGACAATTGTCCCAGGAGGTACAACCCCGGACAAGAGGATGCCGATCGCGACGGTATTGGTGACATCTGCGATCCTGATATGGATAACGATGGTAAGTCATCACACACGTCGCTAAATGAATGGAATGGCTGGCCACTCTGGCTTTAGCATATCTACATTACAACAATTGCAAATATATTGATTTTAAAAAAGCATTTGATACCCTGGACCATGAGCAATTGCTTGTTGCTATGGGTGAGTGTGGGATTCGAGGGCCAATCAACTTGTGGTTTCGAAATTATCTACATAATAGGACGTTATGCACGAAGATTAAAGGAACGGTTTGTGGGGAGGAATTTATTAATTCAGGAGTTCCTACTGGCTCTGTATATGGTCCTTTAGGATATATCATGCACGTAAACAGCATGATAAATGTGATTATGAACTGCAAAACCTATATGTATTCTGACGATACTTGCATGATGTATACCGACAGAGATATAAAGGTGAATGAAGAAAAGGTACAAATTGATTTTGAAAACGTTATTAAATGGTCGCACGATAATGGTATAATTTTAATATAGAAAAACAAAATATATGTTTCTTCATCCGGCCGAATCTATATCCAAAGAATATAGGTCATACTTACGAATGCTTACACAGGAATAAGCAATGATATAATTGAATACCACTTGAGCTTGTCGATAGTTACAAATATTTAGGGTTAATAATAGATTGTAAGTTTAGGTGGGATGGGCATGTGGAACGGGTATGTAATAAGTTAAGGTGTTTATTCCATAAATTTATACATCTGAAGTTCATAATCGACAAAAGCACCTTACGCATTCTGTATTATGCCTTTGCAGACTCAGTAATAAGCTATGGTCTTTCAGCTTACGGACGAACTTTTCGATCAAATATAGATAGAATACAACAGCTACAATTACGAATTGTAAAATTACTATGTTTTTCTTTATCAACATAAAGATGTAATTATTTACATCTTGTTGTTTAAAAACTGCGACATTCTGCCAGTGCATGAGACAATTAAATACTTGTTGGCAATCGAACAATATAATAAGACCGATTTAAAAAAAAAATCAATAAATAGTAATTTAAGACAAATGGCTCGTAAACAGTTTGAGGAACCTAGTGCGTAAAATTACTATGGGAAGAGGATGCGTAAGTATTTAGTACCACGAATTTATAATGAGATAAAACTAAAATATATTTTTGGTACAGCTCATGGTTATATCGTGTTCGCCATTGGTTATTTACGAATAAAGACCCATAAATGCGCCGCAGTATCCTACGCTCAAACACTAGTAGGCGTTCCTCGTCTTTCTTACTCAAAACCCAGCATTCAGCACCATATGTCAGTATTGGTCTGATTAAAGTCTTATACAGGAGAATTTTTGTGCTTCTGGGAAGTATTTTAGAGCTGAAATATCGTGCCAGGCTAAAAAAAACATTTAAAAGTACACACACTTTAAGCACATACTGTTAAGTTATATTTTAAATCAAATTAGAATGTAAGAATTAATTAAGAGAAATATCAAAATAGAATTGTGATTAGTTTTAATGAGTGCTACTTCGCCAACAAACTGGATCAACAGTTTGTCGAATTTATTATATAGGAAACAATTGTTTACTTTCGGTATTAAATAAAATAAAATAAAAAAAATCGCAATTTATGTTTTAGTTTAAGCGTTTCCTACACGCCTTTCAAAAAGTAAACCAGTCGATATATTTTTGTTGATATTTCTATTCATAAAGGAAAAATGTACTATGTTTCGAACACAAAGAAATGAAAAAGGTTATTGAAACATTGACATTTGCCAGCGAGATATATATTTAGTATCTAAGATATTGATGTCTTGAAATGCCTCTGCTACAATGAACTTTTGTTCTATTTCAAGGTATCGTGAACGAAGACGACAACTGTCCGCGGGTGCACAACCCCGGGCAGGAGGACATGGACGGTGACTACATCGGCGACGCGTGCGACAATTGCCCGCGCGTGCGCAACCCCTCACAGGACGATGCCGATCGCGACAACGTTGGCGACGCCTGCGATAGCGACGTCGATCGCGACCAGTAAGACAAATTTTAATTGATTCAATTTAAGATATATTTTAATAGAAGATGTGTGTGTGTTAAAACATATGGAAGGGAAGAATCAAGTGAAGAAAGTATCTTTATAGGAAAAAAAACGAGCGAGAACTAAGGAAGAAAAAAAGGAAAAATGGGTAAAATCAAAATCATATAATAACAATAAATTTTATTTCCTCCCACGTATTACTAATGTAACAAGTTTTTTTACATAACATTTTTGTGTTTAATGAAATAATTCAAGGTAAGAGACAGGAGCTCGAAACTACCTTGGTTACCCTGTGCTATGAGACTCCTGGCCCCGGGTATGCGCGTGTGTATGTGTGCATGTAGATGTGTGTATATCAGTGGGTTTATAAGTGCGTGCGAGTGTTACGGATTTTTTTTTACATTTTTTAATTTTTCTTATATCATGTTCTTAGTAAGAATTGTTTAGTAGCATCATCGTGTAATGATAAAAGTCATTCAGTCATATAAACAGAGAAATTATATAATCTAACTGAAAAGCAGACAGAATATTTTACCAGAAAATGAAGGAGGCAGTAACAATGTTAAGGTTGAAATTCGAAGCACTTTATTCCTACATCGGTTCGAAATTACCGCTGACGAAAGTTCAGACATATCGAGTTAGTTATGACTATTGGCGCCTTATTGTATTGATGGTATTTTAGGATTGGATTTCTGGGATTCTGCTAGAAACATTTTTATAAGTCAAAATTATAAGGTACAACCTCACACGCAATCGCTCGTTACTCGTTTGCAGCGACAAGCCACTTTCGAATTTTTTCCTAAAGGAAAAATACCAATAATTTCCTTTTCTTATTTTAATAAATAACGGTAGAAATATTTATTTTGTTTTTCAGAGATGGTGTTCAAGACGGTCTAGACAACTGTCCAAACTTAGCCAACAGTGACCAGCTTGACGTAGACAACGACGGTAAAGGTGACGCCTGTGATGACGACATTGACGGTGATGGAATACCCAATTTGGAGGACAACTGTCCTCTAGTACCGAACTCCCATCAATTGGACAGTAACGGTAATATAACTATTATGATTAAACTTTTATAAAATACTAGTTGTACGCTTGCGATCGCCGGGCAGATTTAAATATTTAATTTAATTAATATAGCATACGTTACTTCTGGACGAGATAGCATTCAAATGGTAAAAGGGTTATTGAAATTAGTTCAGTTTTAGAGTTTACCCTCTACAAATACATAGATCTTTTCTCTTTATAATATTAGTATTTTTATAATATAACTGACGGACAAGCAGCGGTTAACTTGATGTTGTTGAGGTGATTATCTTCACCCATGAACATCCATAATTTTTAATTTAAAATTGTATTAATGTTTTAAATTGTGTGAGGACCTAACACTATACTTCCGTAGAGGTTCTAAGATTTATAAATTATAATATTGAGGCGTTGGAATAGGTAGCAACAAATTCTTCCGTTATTTACGTCCTACTGCGATCATCAACTGGTACTAGACAAGCGTGTTTTAATTCACCAAATATTTTATAAGACGGTGTCTGCTATTAGATTTCTAAGTGGATAGATGGAATCAATTTGTATTAGTAATAGAAGTAATTAGAAGCTATTTTGGGTTTTAGGTGATGGTACTGGTGATCTATGCACCAACGATTTCGACGGAGACAATGTTACAAACTCCTTAGACAACTGCCCGAACAATTCAAAAATATTCCGAACAGATTTCAGGTGAGCATTTTATTTATATGTCTTTCGTAATATCTATTGAATAATGAATTTTTATTATCAATTTATTACTTTGGTGTGCGTGACATTTAAAATAATTAATTTGCATGCTGCATTTGCATTATCCTAGATTTAGAAATTTACATAGAACCTGTGCATGCATTAATAGTTATTGGCGTGTACTTGTTTTTTTCTAGTTTGATGTAACATAATTTGGTAAAAACTCTACACCAACTATTTATATACCCCCTTGGGTTAAAAAGAAGTAACCGTAAATTTCATCAATTTTTAATTGCTTCATAATGATTATTATCTATCTATGGCTTACCGCAGGATAACCATAGATCTCCCTTCCTCATCCACTGGACTCTTTTGACTTTGACCTTGGTTATCGGCCCATTTTGTCAGTTCGTGGCTGCTATTTAATTGGTCATATTTGTTAATTTGCACATTATTTTTTAGAGAATACATGACAGTTCGATTAGACCCTGAAGGTGAATCCCAGCAAGATCCCAACTGGGTGATAACCAATGACGGCGCGGAGATCATACAGACGCTGAACTCCGACCCCGGGCTGGCGGTGGGTTATGACAAGTTCGGAGGCGTCGACTTTGAAGGCACGCTGTTCGTTGATACTCAGATAGACGATGATTACGTTGGTTTTATATTTGGGTAAGTTATTTGAAATTAATTTTTCTTTCTAGTAATATCAACCTATTTTTTATGGTAGTAGGCGGCAGTAGCAGATCTCCATTTCGCCCCCTAGCGCTCTCCCTCACCCCGTAATCCTTCAATGATAGGCACCAAACTAGCAAGCAACTAACTGTTTAACTAACAATGATAGGCACCAAACTAGCAAGTGACTAACCGCTTAACTAACAATGATAGGCACCAAACTAGCAAGCGACTAACCGCTTAACTAATAATGATACGCACCAAACAAGCAAGCGACTAACCTCTTAACTAAAAATGATAGGCACCAAACTAGCAAGTGACTAACCGCTTAACTAACAATGATCAAATATCATTTTGACACCTAACCATCAAATTTGAACGAATACAAGTGACTGAAAAACTTTCAGAATTGGGTTCCTTAAAATATTATTAGCATAAATTTTTTAATGTGTGAAGTGTTACGATGGTCATTTCTAAATCACGTCATGACTTGATTAAACATAAGGTATTATTGTTATTGAACACTTATAGATATCAGAACAATAAACGTTTCTACGTGGTAATGTGGAAGAAGAACACGCAGACATACTGGCAGACAACGCCGTTCCGCGCGGTGGCCGAGCCCGGGATACAACTCAAGCTGGTCAACTCCAAAACAGGACCCGGGAAGACCTTGAGGAACGCTCTGTGGAATACCGAATCTACTGTTGATCAGGTAAGATGAAAAGGAATTAAAAAATATAGTTTTGGCGTTTATGTATAAAAAATAAGTTACCATTTATCTTTGTATACTTTACGCCCAGACTTTACAGATTTTCATTTATTCCTATTTCCTTGTACACCTCTCTCACTTCCTCTACATTCACACCATCTATGCATGCAAGCTCCATGGTTACGGGTACTTTTATAGACTCATGATTAAATTGTATTTTTTACCACAATTGTTACAAAATAAGTAAAATATCGAGAAAGAATCTTCCTGGCGCACCAACGTACAACATCTCAAGTAAAAATTGCTGAATTTAGGTGACTCTCCTCTGGAAAGATCCACGCAACGTTGGTTGGCGCGAGAAGACCGCATACCGCTGGCGTCTGCTGCACCGGCCGAAGATCGGTCTCATCCGCCTCAAGGTCTACGAGAACAATCGGCTGGTCGCCGACTCTGGCAACGTGTACGACTTCACGCTGAAAGGCGGCCGCCTTGGCGTCTTCTGTTTCTCGCAGGAGATGATCATTTGGTCTAACCTAGTGTATCGGTGTAATGGTGAGTTTTCGTACATAAATAACACATAAGTGGGAAAAGGGCAGGTATATGATGAAGATGTAGGGACATAGAAGGAAGAAGGGAGATAGACACATGTGGAGGATAAGGGGAATGTCAGGTGGTAAATAGATATGTTCCTTGCTTCCACATCTTTATTTACCGCCTGATCCGTGGACGTCTACTTTATGATGTTTTGTAAGATTGTATGCTGACGTGAGTATAAAGTTTGTCGTTATATTAGACCTCAATTAGTACAACTCTAATGAAACACTGCCAATAAAATATATTGACATAGCACCTTCGTGCATCTTTTAGAATTCTGTTTGCATTTTTTAGAATCCTTTCCGTATTTTGAATCTTGTAGAAAAAACTAAGATAACATTTTTTATTTCACAACCTTGAGTTATTTGTTTTATATAGCCCCTACATTATTGTCGTAGGTGTTTTTGCAGACAGGTTTGAGAATTGTGTTATCACATTCCTCCAAAAATACATGGATTCCTTGCAAACTTTTGTTTCATAACTATGTAATTATTACTTTTCAGATAAAATTCCTTCAAACATAGTCTCTGAACTACCGACGCGGCTCCTGAAGAAGTTGGAAGTGGACAACAACTTTATATACGCTTAATACTGTTTCAGTATGGAAATTAATATAATATTCTTTGGCACTGATGCATTTGAAAATTATACATTGTTACTAATAAGTAATAAATTATAACTTTAAGTTGATACGATCATTAGAACACTCATTATAGCACCGTTTTCACTCGCGGCACACTGGGTCATAAATCATCGTCGATCGAGTGAAAAACAGTACTATAATACAAAACTTGTCACCGTTATGGTTATTTACATAATTTCTTAAAAACAGCTTTAATGTCTTATTTAAGAAACATTTTCCGAACTACTGTTCAGTTTATTTTATACGAACACTAACACATGTATACTACAAAGTAAACATATTTAAATATATTTTTTTCGAAACAATATAACAGTATGAACATTATTCGAATATTATTTTCGTCGCTTCTGTTTTTATAAATTGAGTGCTATACGTTTTGTTTCGGGGAATCATGAGTTCTGTGTATTGAGTTTTTGTGTTGTAATATAACTTTGATATGTGTATATTATCTACTATAAGTAAAATTAATGTTTTGTATGTTTTTTTAGATTGAGAATAATATATATTTTTAACGATAACGATTTTATTTGTTCCTTTGTCTTTATATACCTTAGAAATATAAATTATGAATTTTACTAGTGGTGCTACTGGTGGTGGTGTAGCATTGCCTCGAGTTGCATACGTCTGCACTTGAGACTAAGTAATTTGTATTTGGTTAGAAGTCTTTGGTAAGGTAAATAGGTACGAAAACATCTGTAATTTAAACAGCGAAGTTATTTTTCCTGTACTGATTCCTTTGATACAATGTATTTATTGTAGCGGGGATTCCAGATAGGCACAGCAAATTCAAATTGCGAGCGTACCAGCGCTTTATATTGGTAGAGGTAGGTCGATGGCCGTGTAAATTCTCTACTCGAACGCATAATAAAGATATACATTTTAAATGATTTATTTATTATATTGCCAATATGTAAGTCTAGATGTAACTTACTATCTAAGGTAACACCTAGATCTTTAATTGAATTAACTTTATCTAAGGTAACCCCATTCAAGTTGTAATCAAATGTACTCACTTTCTTCTTTTTATTTCATTATTTACTTAGCACTACACTTATTTACTTAGCATTAAAACGGAACTCCATTTGTAAAGCATTATTTTGGTAATTTAACTTAAAACTTTAGAACCAGGTTAGAAATGACAACACAGACCCCTAACACCTGACGGCAGACATTATTTTGATATTTCAAATGGTGGCTGTAGCTTCAACTTTCGCCGTTTTACTTAACTACTACTAAATTAACTTGGTCTGTCTATAGTCTAGACTAGTAAACCGTTACGGCTTCGCCCGAGCAGCACTAAATACGTTCATCCGATCGCTACCTATCTGCTAATCTGAACGTTTCCTGAAAATGTCATCGTATCGGTGCAGCCCTTTCGGAGTCTATAGGTGCGTACCACATATAGTTTTTAGTATAATTTTAGATAGATGTTATTATAACAATAAATGGAATTTTTAAAAATTATAAAACACAGGCTTGGCCCCGCGGTTTCACCCGCCGTGCAATTTAAATTCACCTACGATTGTCCATCCTAAGCTGAACCCTATTTATATCATTAAATTATTTCTCCATAAAAACTTTCATTACCCTTCTTTAGATCTTTAGGGGATGAATTTAGAAAAATCTTTTTTTAGTGCTCGCCATGTAATAACAGAAATCTCTGTTTAAATTTATGTCTCTAAGCTCAGTAGTTTGCGCTGTGCGTTGATATGTCAGTCAGTCAGTTTCTTCTTTCGTATATGTAGATTATAATGTAATATATAAATGTATGTTCTTATTTTAAAAAAGAAAATCCCAAATAACATCAAATGACAAGAAGTGAAGTTGACATAAAAATTGCATCTGCTTTACAGGCAGAGTTTATATTTATTATATTGTTTTTATAAAATTATATCAACTAATTTAATTTGAATCGAAAAATCAAATGGAACACAATGCATCGGGAATAGAATGCAGCATTGATCAGGAAATGCAAAATGAAGAAACTGGTAATAATAGTGACCTATCTGTTACAAATGAAAAACTAGATCCAAAACTAAATATTGAGCAAAACGGTAATGCATCCGTAATGGAAGGTAATATTGGCGACGTGGCAGTAACTGGACGAGAAGATTCTACCATATATGCTAGTACAAGTAAAGTGAATTCGAAAATTAGCAAAGAATTAATAAGGGGACGTCAAATTTTACTACGCAAATGTAAAACGAAAGCTAAAGATTTATTAGCAAAACTTGCTAAAGGTTTTATACCCATTGCTGTCGAATTAGCACCTAAAGTTCGTAGAAAGAGAACTCGTCAAACTTCATTCGTCAGTACGAAACGTAAATTTAAATCAGAAGTCACTTTGCGAAAGAATTACGACTACAGATGCTCACGGAGATGTTCTAGGTGTGATTGTCGCACTAGAAGGAAGTACTGACAAAAGCAATATTTTGATAAACATGAATTATGATTATTTTAAATTTAGTTAAATTTCACTAATAAATAAATTTGTTTGAATGGCAAATTATTTTTGGATAAACCACTTTGCGAAATATTTACAGAGGCAGAGCCCGCAATAACATCTGTTGCACGAATGGGCCGGCTTGACCACGACGCGGAAGAAAGGCGTGAAGTAGAAGTGCTCTGCGTTTCGGCTGATAAGTGAGGTGCCGGAGGCCTGTTTTCAGTCCTCTTCCCCTTCCCACCCTTTCCTCATTAGGATAAGATGGGAACGGGACGGTGAGGGCGTTTACGGAGAAAAGGAAATAAACTTTTTCCTATGGGCGACATCTGTCCATTACTGTTGGACAACGCCTCTGTAACACATTTGCTTGTTGCGGATGTCTATAGATATCGCTCACTTGACATCAAGTGATCAGCTTGCTCGTTAGCCGCTTTTTGCCATTAAAAAAAAAATATGGCGAGGGGCTGAAAGTAAGACAATTGCAAGGAATGGTACGACCTAGCACAAACAAAATGATTCGAATTAATAGATTACCCTTCAGTAATGAAAGAGACAAAAAACACAGGACTTTGTAAAGACTTCCGGCAAATGTGAATACTCAAAACAGACGCGACTATAGAATTAAATAATGCAAAAATCAATAACCAATTCAACGAAAATTAACCTTTGTATGTTAACAATAAAATACAATTGAATATGCGAGAAAATTAAATGAAAAAAAAGTTCGTCAAAGCTGTTTTAAATTCAAATAAGCATGTTGAGTATGGTGTTCACGCGAACCTATAAGATTTTCCTCTACCAAATATCGTCTAACGCGGCTAAAGAACTTCAAAAATAAAATTTTAAAAGAATTAAGTTTGTATAATCATGCCTCAAATGCCGCAAGCCCTTTTTTAATGTCTGAAGTGAATTTTGCTTTATAACCGTACAAGTTTCTCATACAATATCTTGAACGTGAAAAGTAACATTTTAATATTTTAAAAGAGCACAATGATTTTTCTTTGGAATTTATAGAAGTGATTAAATTATCCATTAGAAACGCTTCGGGATCAATGGCTTTTGAAATTGTTAGAAATAAATTACTTTAGAGGAACAAAGCGTTGTAGTCGCAAAAGGCACTCAGAGTAAATTAAAGGCAGACTCATCTTACGTCGATACACAAGCTTTTTATTTTTATTTAAAGAAAAGTAAACATGTTTCTTGAGATAGAATCGAATTTGAAGAGCGATAACACATTAGCTTTTTACATACTTACAAGATGACATAAAATAAATTTGCAGATGCGTCCTTATTCTCCTTGCAGGTGCAGAATGCAAGAAATACACTAACGGCTGTACAGATATTGAAAAATGTCAGCCATGCACACATCGTTGTTAAATTCGAATCGAAAGTATTTGTATTTATGCTCAATCTCTATTTTTTTGTATTGAAACATGATTTTATAACGAGTAAAGTTTTCTACTGTTTTAGTCTTTTGAATTGTAAAGATCCTAATAATGCAGAGGACCTTCCGAGATAAGAAAGTTGTCGGAGACAAGGTGAATAGGATTTCGTCTAGACAGAGTTTAATTAAGTGAACAAAGAGTGCGGTATATCTTGGCCACATTTTATCATTCTGCGAGTCGGTAAATATCTTCGTAAAGGTGCCACCTTTACGAAGATATTAGTTCAAGATATTCTAAATTGATTGAATTTTTAAACGAGGATCAAAAAATAGAAATAGATTTCTACGAATAAATATGTGGATAAAAATGTTTTTTTCTGGCAACTGAATATTACAAGCGCTTTGCTCGCTCGGTGTAGAGTACAGTTACAGAATTACAAACAAACAAATCGTATTTGATGTAAATGTATACCATTATGTTTTTTTATACGGATTGTTTCGTAAAATATCAGATAAAATTTGCCTGATAGTCGCTGTTTCTATTTTTTGCTAGTGGTCTTAACACTCCAGTGGTATTTTACAAAGGTTGACCTTCGCACGAAGTGACATATTTTAATTCTATCATTGCTGAATAGTACGCCATACCCGGTATAAAACTAAAGTAAAATCAAATAAATTTCAAACCTATAATTACCTGTCACTAACTTAAACTTTATCGGAGTAACGCACGTAAAATATCAGTTTACGATTTGACTTCGACCGTTTATAAACTGTCAAGAATGATACGCCAATCGTGAATGATTCGTCTCCAGTTCACAATTTGCTGACATCATAACAGTGGTAGAGCCCGCGACAACATCTGTTGTTGCATTGGTGGCACAAATGGGCCACCTCGACCGATGAAATACAACGTCACAGAAGACAGGCGTGAAGTAGACATTTTTCTGCGTTTCCTCTGACGAGTGGGGTGCCAGAGGCCCAATTTCAGTCCTTTTCCTTTTCTAATAAGTATAGGAAAGGGAAGAGTATTGGGCGGGGAGGGAATGAATAGAAAAGGCAATACCATTTTTTCAGTCGACAACCTCCCCTGTCCATTAAAGGTATCGCATCTGCAACACGCTTGTTGGGTATGTATAGGTAGCAATAATTTAACATCAGGACCCTTTTGCTCGTCATCCGCATAACAAAGTTTATGTAATATGCCTAGTTGGATTATAAACTTACGAAATTCACAATCGGTAGGTATCTCACTACTATTTTAGTTTAATATAAAACTTTAAGATTAAATCTCTACTCGTCCCGGTGTCAAGAATGCCAGCTGCATTTTCTTTTATTGTTTAACAAGTTAGCGAAAATAAAGTTATATAAACTTAAATTGCGCTTTTCAAAGTGCTTTTGGCAAGCGTCTGCAGCAGCCACTTGCATTAAAACTTATCATTTGTTCTTTGTTGTTTATTTGTAAGGGTCTTTGGAATAGAATATGGTCTCACAGAATAATGAAATGATTAAAACGTGTAAGGAAACGGGCAGGGGAAAAAGTACACACGTTAATC
>JWHW01003276.1:64958-84318 GCA_000931545.1 Papilio glaucus
TGATGGGTAAAACAGTTGCAATAAGAGTTGTTAATAAGGTGTTATATTTTGTCAATAGTGCCATCATTAAATATATGAAAGTGTTTTTGCCAAAGAGTGTAGATAGATGTTTCTGCATAGAGCTTTAGCAAATTGTGAAAAACCTTTATCCATATTCATAAAAAGAAATAAAAACTAGAATATTTTATAACTAATGATTTTATAATATTTGCAAATTTTCAGCATACATATACCTATTACCTTTTATTTTACTTAAATTTGATATTTATCAGTATTTAGGATGTTCGATAGCAACAGAATAAGACAATAATGGGACTCATATGTACAGAAACAACACTGATAATGAATGTGCAGAAAAAAACACGTATAAATTCGTTATAACATTAAAACCTATTTCACTTGAAACATTAAATAATACAATACATTCACATCCAAAGCTGAATAATGAATTTAACGGTTTCGATGCTTCAGAACTTGAATACAGCGCCCATATCATTTCTTTTGAATTTGTACCCTTATTTTGTATTTTAATTTTCATGTAACTAATTTGATAGCTACTTACGATGTAACTATTTCGGCTGTGGGCAAAACAAAATCGATTAATACAAAGCGGTTATAAAAAATAATGATTTTGATGTGGGCACGTATTTTTTTAAATCGTCGAATGTGCACATCCAGCTCTTAAGTGATTTGTAGTGCTATCTCACACGACACTAAGCGAATTAATTTTGTTATCGTTATTATCTTTAAAGGATTTTATACGTTATTACCTAAATTAAGTGCTAGGAAGTCTAATAAGTCTTTAACTAGATTTGCCAATTAGTTAACTAATAGTCTCACCGCCCGTTGTAATTACATAACGCAAAATAATTTAAATTTAAATTAAAACTTTTGAAATCAAATTATAATCTCAATCTTTATCAAATTTTAGATCTCAATAAATCTATCATTCCTTAAACTTGATATATTAGAGCTCGACAAGAGGAGGTCTCAGTAGGACGAATGATGGCAGAATCAACAGAATTGCTTAGAATTTCCTTGTAATCGGCTTATATAACATCTCAGGAAAAACACAAATGTTTAGTTCTAGATTAATCATTTATAACTTTATAATTATCTAAGATGGCTTTTTATTTAAATTACTTATTTTTATTTTTTTTACGCTTCTCATATCGGTTTCATACATTTAGTATCGTTAGCAACACATTTTAAAGCGCCATGACAGACAGAAATGTTCTGATCCGCAGAAGAACCAAGACAACAGATATTACTGGTAGGTAACTATTATTATTGGTATAGATAGCAATTCGTAACTTAGATAGCAAAACATATTAGCAGGAGTATTGACATACTACGGAGCCAAAGGGTTCAGAAATGGTAGCCTTGGACAATGCAGACGCCCATAAGATGGGCCGACGATCTAGTCAAGAGACTTATCTTTGTAGCGGTGATTGGGGAGATCTATGTCTAACAGTGAACGCAAAATGGTTAACGATGAACCATACTAAATCTAGGAAATCGAAATTTGTCCGAAATAAAATGACAAAACATGACATTGCAATGAGAGTCTATTGTATTTCGGGCGGTGAGACCAGTACATAATGTGTGTGGGAGGGCTTACGTCCGAGGGCTGCGAGGCTTGCTCGTCCTCCTCCTGCACGGGGCGGACGGCGAACCGCGCGGCGCCCGTGTCGCTGTCTGACAGCACCTGCGTCACCGCACCCAGTGACGTCAGAACAGACACGCGTGTAGTCGGTGTGCGGAATTACATATGTATAGCAAACGACAAATAGCAGGGGATGGCTTTATTGACTTCATTCAAAGACACAGAAGTAGGAAATAGCAAGGAAATTTATTTAAAATAGAAATATATATATTTTTTGAATTTAATGAAAAATCATACATTGAAAAACTGCCCTATCATCTGTATAATATTTCTGTCGTGTATTTTATATGCAAATTTGAGGAAACTTTTCAATGTTTGAAGTATACGGGTACGAAAATATGTTTTTATTAAAAAATAAACACAATAATATAGTAAACTTTAAATGAAGTCAACAAAAACATTAAGCTAAAGAAAATAAACAGCTGCAACGACCTTTACATAGTTATTGAACGTGTTACAATGATTTTAACATTTGAATTTATCACATTCAACATATTAATTAAATAAAATTACATTTATATGAATGTTTGCACTACAACATCGATGTTATTAACGCATGCTGTTGCAATATTAATGAATGATACAAATGACAAGGGACAACTGACACCATTATTATTTATAAAATTACGAGTTTCTTCAATAGTTTAATATTTGAAAAACATAACGTTGGCATACATATAAGATTGACATTTATATTGTTACCTCGGATCTGTCGCTAGCTGTTCTTAGCCTAGCTCCACCGGCCTGGAATGTGGGTGGTGGGGGCCCTAACGTATCCGTCGATCCTCTATTCACTAAGGACGGATGGGTCGCCATGAAACGATGTATCACTGCCAAGTGGTTCATGGTTTGCTCGGCGACATCTTCGAGTTTTCTTAGCCTAAATTCCACACTCTAGAAAAGATATGACATAGTTTTTTAGAAGTATAATGGAGAGATTCGGTCGGAGGAAAAGTTAGTCATTAAATTTTTTATAATGATTGATTTTAATAAAAATAAGAGTTAGTTAATATACGAGGCACCATTTTTTTTTTCAACTGGCATCTCTTCACAAGCAATATGTCGTGTGTATGAGTGAGATACCTAAGATCTCATTGTGTAATTAAACTCACCTGGACTGATTGTATTTGACAGTTAGCTTTTTGGTTTAAGTCTTCCATTTTTGTTGTGATATGTTCAACTCTATCGGTTGTATTTCTCACTCTTTCTTCTATTGAATTTGATAATTTAACTTCCTGTTAAAAAGGTTGAAATTACGTATTTAGTTGAAAATGAAAATAAGTTTATTTGCAATAAAAATAACATAGCCAAAACACATAGCCTACGATGTTACAGATTTGAATTGAGTATTGAATGTGTACAGGTGTACAGCGGCAATCGCAGTGTTAAGTTAAGCTAGTGATGCCCACACTAGGCCTATGCCTGTATCGTGGGCACCGATTTTCAGTTCAGTATAAAATATTACAAAAACCCAGAATCTATGTGTTTCACGATATTGATATAAAGATATACTACACACACAATATCTACGTAAATGAAGCACAAGGATGTTAATCAATAGTGCACTAAGTGGTGTAGTGTAGAATAAATGTTACGATTTTATTTTCAGGAGTGTCATTATAGTTCAGTGTGAGCAACAACTTTGGTAATGTGGTTTTGGCTTGTCCAAGTTTTTTCTCTTATGTTACAGGTATTTATTTATTTCAATAAACAGCAAAATAAACCACAGAAATTACAGATTTCTGTACAGTTCGCTACATCATATATAGTTTGCGCTTACATTATTAACATAACCTCGTATATGTACATAGATGGTAATTTATATCTATGTGTATTAATACGAATAAAATTAAGATTAAAGTTGTAAGGGTTGGGAAAATGTAACTTACTTGTTCCCTAAAATAACCTTCAACACATTCCTCTTCGAAATCATACAGCCTTTCCATGTCTTCTTTTTCCAAGAATAACTTGAGACCGTTGTCGTATTGGAATCGTTTGTGAGATACGTTCCTAGTTACCCACTTGCAGGTCGCGTAGATGTGACAGAATATGATGATGGGAGGCGGCAACACCGGCTTCTGTTCGTATTCCATTACCACAGTGAATCTTTGGAACATCCATACCTGCCAGAGTTATTAATACTTTCAGGTTATTTAATGATAATTTATGTTTCAAATATAATTATTTCTTCAAATATTAATAATTTTTCATTAATTTTATTTGCAATAATGTGTCAACTATATAAACTTGTATGACTTAATTTTAATAGAAGCTTATTTCTGAATTTAATAATACTGAAAACTAAAATATATTATGCTATTTTTTGCAATGAAATTTAAATTGTAATAAAGTAAAGCAGGCAGAATTTATCATATTTTAATATTAAATGATTGTACATTAAATATTGGGTTTATAACAAGTTTGCAATTAAGTTAAAGTTAGAAAGTTATTATTATTTCACGAACAAAAGCGTTATTTCCTTGTTATTATTATTTTACATTATACTAACAGGAAGGAAACTTTCTTTCAATTTATATCAGTCAGTAACAAAATTCCCCAAAGGATTACATTTCTAAGAAAACATTTTTTTCTCAACAAATGCTTAATAAAATTTTAACATTATTAGATGTCGAGCGTACAAGCTCATTTCTCAAGTAGCATTGCATTATCATGTTATGATAAGCTACTTACTTTATTATTAATAGATATTTATAAGAATTCCCTAGAGTTTTTGTGCTCTACCCTAAAATACGTTTTGCTTAAATTCGCCCAACAACAAAAACAAATTACGAAAGCTATTTTTTTTTACCAAAGCTAATTCCGAAATTGACATTTATTTAAATTGCACAAGCTTGCAATATTTTAATAATATATAAAGCAAAGACATATACAAAAGTTGTCAACACAAAAATAACCAATTTCGGAAGTAAACCGCGAATAAAATAAAAAACAAAAAAAAAACCTGATGCGAGACTTCATTGACTTCATTAAATATATTGTTAAAGACCGCAATGAGGAGGTTTATAAGTAAAATGTTGGCCACAAGGAGGTAGATGGTCATCGCGATAGGTGTGATCCAGCGGCCCGTGACGCACTTGCGGTCGGATATGTCCAGACCGCATTCCGGGTCGATGTCGGTCGCGAAAACTTCACCGTACAACATGAAGTACGGTTGAAAGAAAATCTACAAACAATGACGCAAATGAAAATAAAACAAATTAAAAATAATATTTGAAACTTAACAAAATATCACAAACATAACTTACTGAAACCAAAATCAAATATTTACAAAGTAATAAACGTAACGTTGCTTAATATTTACTTAATGTAAAAATGACTCTACTACAACTAAATACGATCTATAAAACGAAGTGATAGTCCTAAACAAACTACAATGGTAATCAAATCTCGCAACAGGCTGGATACGGGAAATACGAAAGCGATAACTTAAAATCGTGTATCGAAAGAAGTAAAAATAAATTAGTGTTCTCTTGACGGACATACAAGCTACGAAACAAGTGCTCATCGCAACATCGACGCTACACAAGTACATTGCAGTCGCAAACCTGGTGCGACACTCCGTTGACTTCAATGAAGATGTTATTGAAAACGGCAATGAGAAGGTTGACAAGTAAAATGTTCGCGATGAGAAGGTACACGCTCATAACGACGGGCGGTACCCAGTGACCGACCCGGCACTTTTCTAGCCCCGGTAGACCACAGGGAGGCGCCATTTGTTCAGCAAACACCTCACCGTATAACATGAAGTAAGGTTGGAAGAAAACCTGCAAGTATTTGGTTAGTGTGGAAAGTTTTACAAATTGAACTAAATAATAGTTGGAAACATGTTTGGACCACTTCTAAGTATGCAACCTGTGGTGATATAGTAAGTAATCATTTATTCCGTTATCAGGTTGATCAAATTGTTAAATGTGTCCAGATTTCTGTTGACTGTTTTGTGGTGGTAAAATTAAATAAGTTTTTTTGCTTCAAATTCAGATCTTAACATATCAATCAAATCCTAAAAAAAATTTCATTGGCACCTCGAATATAGAGATGGGCTCACAAATGTTTACGCAATTCCCAATAAGTTTCATGAAACGTAATGCTTAAAATGTGGTCAGCTCTACTATTTATGGTGAGCGCGTTGAGCGTCATATTCCATATGCATGTCCCTTAAAATATTTTTTGTCATACCAAAAAAGTACTGATAAATTTTAACACAGCTACTTGAGGTTTACAACAAAACTGTAATATGCTAGACAATCAACTAACGATCGGACCCATAAGAAATCACCTGCAAAAGTTTGACAATCACTTCTTGTCACTTGAACCAAAGTTCCGTAATTTATACACGTGGAATTTAATTTATTTAATTCTCCTTCAAAATAATTGATCCACCTAATTCATTTAAATTGGTTAAGTAATTAATTAGTTTATAAAGTAAGATAGTTTTATAGATGTAGTGAATGATACTTACTTCTCTTATCAAATACAAACTAGCTTCTTTGTCCGGGTAGAGTATCGCCTGGCGCGCCACGCCGAACGACATCAGTACAACTAGCAATAGCACCACGAAGTATATCATATTCTTTACCATTTTACCCATCATAGTTACCAATGGACCTGCAAGGCGAAGACGTGGTTCGAGTTGTGGAATTAGAATGGTAGAATAAAACTGCTTCATCACCAACAATCAGTTCTTCTTCTTCTAGTTTCTGGGATATACTTTCCGTAAAGATTGTTATCATAAAGGAGAAGTAACACCTTTTATAAGATTGTCCGATTTTTGTGAACAGAATAAATATCCTAAACATTTAATGACTTCATTTTTAGGTACCATTGTTTCTATTACTGGGTTGAGGTAAATAGAGAAAATTTATTTAAAGTAATAAAGAAAATTACTTGTTACACGTAGTAAGTTGGTAACAACTTGATTTAAGTTTGTATCAAGTTTCTTAAAATTATAAAGTTGAACTTAAGTAAGCAGTGAGCATCAAATCGTTACAGGTTATTGTCCGAGCGCATGTTTCGATATATGAAATAGAGTAGATATTTTTCAAAGCTGACTCCAAATTTTACCGCTAACATAACTTCACAAAATAGATACTAAAACTAGTATTCCATAGAAATCATAAGAAATATTCCATTTTGAAATTGACTTACCTAAATATTTATTAACACCCAAAATATTGAGTATCCTTAAGTACCAATAGATGATGTCGACGCAATAGATGACTCTGCCGACGTCCATGGAGCTGGCGCGCAGGCGCAATGCGAGTCCCACCAGGAAGAAAATGATGAAGCCCGCGTCGTAGATGTTCCACATGTTCCACGCCCACACGCTGAACTTATGTCTGAACAACATGCAATATATTATATGGAAATTTCATTTCAAATTCAGATTGTGCAAAATTGTTTACTGAAGAATTTAAAGTTAAAAACCTTTATTTATATGGTGTATGTATATATAGTAAGCGACAATCTGCGTCTTATTCTTTTACCACAATCGTGACAATGGTTTCAAAACTGTTGTTTTGGTAATCTCTTAATCAATTCTGTCACAATGACTTGTCGTTAGAGCATCCTTATGACACTTTTTGAATACGAATCAATAATTATAAAAAAAACCTAAGGTTTTCGTTCACGAACCTTCAGGAATGTCCGTTCAGAAACAAATATATCTACCAGGTACGGTTCATGTTGGACAAGAAGGGGATGTATAGGAAAAGGCAACATAAAGGTAGGCGACGCATGTGAGACTTGACGCTTGTTGCAGACGCCTATGGGTAGCGGTCAATTGATATTCCACTCTCTTTCGTTAAAACAAGTTCGTTTTGGCAAATGTCGTTTATGATATTAAAAACACCGATCGTTTTTCTACCACCATTCAAATACGACGCACATCTCTTAGTACCAAGACAGTTGTATTGTAATTTGTGTCATAATGATACTATGCAATTACAATTCTGGCTCGTTCTCTACCTGGCCCTTTCCCGGTAATGAGAAGCTTATCTCCTATCACATTTGGAAATCAGCGAGCTCCTAGAAAAAAACCATAGGCACATACCAATGGTTTTCATTCAGAGATGTCTCTCACAGTACGACGAAAACTTGTGAAGATTACTGAAATTTACTTAATCGATAAAAAACGATAAAGAGGGTACTCACCTAATAGCAACTGGTTCGGACGTAATTATTTCCCTTATCTTCTCACATAAGAACGTTAATATATAACATATGGAGTATATCTCCGGCCAAGACGGCGTCAGGTCCATCTTGACTAATACTGTATACGTAAACATCAGAAGGAACAAAATGTAGGCAATCTGTAACAAAAGAGACCGTTTAACGAAATAATTGATAATGTTTCTCAGAACACATTTGAAAGAGTACACAGGAATTAAGACTACTCTATTTCCTTTCTTCCATCGGGCATACAGATGCAATAGCCCGGGGCTCGACAACAGGCGGACCGCGGAATATTGTAAATTATATACACATATTAATTTAAATAATATTTTAATTCTCATCATAATTTATCACCTTAAGTAATATTATACGTTTCAACTCCTTAATGATGATCATGGAGTTTTGCATACACATTGCCAGGGTAACAAAAAATTACATGTGGTACCTTTTATATCCCGAAAAAAAAAACTTCCCAAGAGATAGGCAAAAAAACCTAACTTGGTTGCCATGGACACGACAATAACATCTTTTTGTTAATGATTTCTTCTATTTACGCGAATACTACTCATCGGAATAAAAGTAACTGTACGGATTTTATCACGTTTATTTTATGTCTTTTGTTCGTCGGGACCAAAAAACGTAAAATAAGCGCGATAATATTCCGAACAATTAAACTTTTTGATATTTTGTTAGATCACATGACATACATATTATCATGGTAACCAATAACAACTTTTTGATATTTACCTATAATTCCAAGGTGTTATACGTGAAATAAGGTTACAAAAATTTCCAGCGAGGAAGATAAGTAACGAATGCCTGCGAAGCTGCGGGCAACAACGAGTACAATCATATAAATAGCCCTATTTTACTATGTTTGTAAGTCTTGAAAAATGACTTTCTTTTATGTACTTCAATAAAAAAAAATCAGCATCTGTTCCTTGATAATTTTTTTCAAATGTATCCGGACCTCACTTAAACAACTTGCCCACCCCTGCACTAGCCATTTTTTGTAGAGAACTCTCGCTTTTGATCGAAGTGTTTAGCTACATATACAGATATTACAATCCAACAGAACTTGAACATTAAAATTACTAACAAAAAGTGTAAAATTACGGTTATAAAGAAAAATCTATACGATAATATGACAATTGTCTTCAAAAAAGTAATAAATCAATGTACATAATGACATAAAAAGTGGTTGTCCGCGTGATGTCGTTAGCGGTCGATATAATCGTTCGTGTAATAATCCCAACGTTCTATGACCCCCTACCTAAAAAAAAACATTGTGCGGTAAATGATGTGAATTTTACGTTGTAATAAAACCTTGCCCTCAAAGAGTCTTCTCATTTTAATTGAGGCCAAGCCGCTAGATAAGGTGTAATAATTAAAACTTGTATAATTTTATTGTTAGGGGATTTTATAAAATATTTAAATTTGTATTTATTAAGTGAACCTAATTTCTAGGTACTTGTATGTGTATTTTATGATATTTTCTATTAAGAAAAAAAAAACAGAATTCCTTATGATTTTAAATGACGATCTGATCTAAGGTCAGTCACTAGATACTAGCCTTTTAAATGTCCCTGGCCAAACAGGAAGTCACGCGGATGTAATTCGAGCATATTCATTAAAAATCTTTCTACAAACATATTACTTACCGAGTCAGCCCAAAACTTTGTGATGGGCGCCGTGAAGAATTCATATATCTTCTTCCGGAGCCGCAGCGGGCGCATCCTTTTGTCTTCGGGGGCATGATACTCCGGCAACTCTCTGTACGATGGCTCCCATCCTATTTTACCAACTCTCCCATTCTGATCGACACGGGTTTCGCATTCGGCCCCTGAGCCAATCAACGCCTGCTTGAGTCCAGACAAAATCGTATAAACGTTATCACAAAATGTTCAAAGGGTAGAAAAAGAGAGAATAGGAAATTGAAAGTAAGACGTAATGATATAGAAGCCTTGGTAGAATGATTGATTGGTTAATATAAGCCAGATATTACTTGATATTGTTACAAGTGAGGGGGGAATATATGTGATAGCATCGTATCGAAGCTTGGAATTTAAATACGTAATATATTATACGGAAATCCACAAAAGCATTCAATTAATTTTAAAACGTAAACTTAAGCAGCATTAGGCTTAATATTGTGTACAGCCACAGGCGAAGAATTCTTATAAATAATCGAAATTCGAATTCAAAAAGTACATCGATTTCCGTAAAACCAAAAGCAACGATTATATTATAACTTAAAGCCGTTTATGTATCACTATTTAATAAAAGCAATTATAATAAAACTAAAACTGTTACTATAGGAAGTAAGATTACTAAAAAAAACAATTATGACATCTTATGATTATCCTTATGGATGATGATTTATCGTGATACACAAACGGATAGCAAGATTTTTAAATATATTATAGCAGGTAAATAAAATAACAGATAAAGTACACAAGTCAAGAAGATATAAGCTGTAGACGAATTGCTTGCAAAATAAGTTTTGTGAGTTTGTATGTTTACGAACACAATTATTTTGCTGCTGTGTAGATGAATGTTCAGTTTATATATTTTTTGGCAAAAAATTTAAGCATTATACTAAATCGCGCAAACATTTTATATATGTACATTTAAATATTTTAACGGAAATAAAATACCCTAAACAATGTTATTTGTGACACGAGATACTTGACAGGTTTGGAAGCAAAATTCTTTTTTCTTTGAATGGATTTCAACATCTTTTTAAAAATTGAATTGACTTCTACCAAAAATTCAGTATTCGGGAAAAAAAAATCGAAAAATATCCCGATTTTTTTTAATATAATCAACCCAAAATCTGCCATAAATGTACAACATTTTACAACAACTTGGTTGTATTGTTTATCCATCTGCGACTATTTTTTAAAAGTTTATTTTAAATTATTTTTTTAAGTTAAATTCGAAATTTTAAATTTTCTTAAAACAGAGAACTAGTCCTGTGGAAAATTAAATAAATATAACTATTTAATCATTATAAAACGCTAAAGCTTAATTAAAATTGACCAAATAAAGTGTAAGCAATCTGACCAATGTGCAGTTCCGTGTTGGTATAACATTGAATACGACATTGTTAATAGTTATCCAGCGAACGTCTACCTTGGTGACTTTACCCTGCTGTCCCGGGGGAATTATCTTCTTGATAGAAAGCGTGCGCCGTTTCACGACGCCAACCTACATACGTAACAATTATATGTTTACTCTCACACGACACTAATTAATCTTGTACATCTGCTTCGAAAATAATTAGATCAAACATACTAGCTTCGTTTATTTCATGATATATATTTAGTTGCATTGTTAGATTACATATTAGGTTAGGTTATATACACATATTTACATTTATTGCTCATACATATATTAACGAAATTTCTATCTTTATAATTGTTCTGTTACTTTTGTGTAAACTCATTGCAATAGTGTATGTGAATTGAACTATATAAGTGTTTTCATAGTATAAAGTGATATAAATGATTGAATTGTAAGACCGTCACCCGCTAGCGTGTCAAGCAAGCCGTATGGGAAGCAACTAAACACAAAACGTTACCTCCGCATCGTTCGGGTCCTTCGTGCTTCTGTCGTCTTCCATACTCTCATTCTCCAAATGCTCCTCTTCCGTTTGGGGCATCAGTTGAAGTTCCTCCTTCGACTTGAACTCCAGTTGAAGAATGTACAGCGGACACAGCAGGCTCAGAATTACCTTCAGACATGACGGACAAAGCCGATGTGGCAAACGAAACGCTGCTCGATCGATGCTAACTAATTCACTTTGACTTTAAGCTTAACATGCTACGTTTAGCTAATCGAAAGGTTCACTGACCTCGACTCTTCCGTTCTCGATTTTATCTGCCCTAAATGCTATTTTTTTAACACAATCGTGTCACACACACACATAGTAGACCCAACAGTCCCACGCTTGTTCACTTGGTAGTCATTGCTGGTCCATTATTACACTTTTACTAGTGATAGATTTGCGACAATCATCTTAGCTAGCATATTTTATGAAAATGGCAACAGCAAACGCTCTTCTACTACCATTTCGACATGTCGCAATTACAAGATCATTGAAAAGTCATTGTCTGAGTCATTGAGTACTTTAATTTTTGGCGTTATGAATGACACTATCATGGAAAATAAAACAATTGAGAGTTTGGAGAAAGCAGATCAGATCGTACAGAAAAGTCGATGTCATCAAGAAAATGCAACGCATGCGTCTCTGTCCTTGAAGCTCATCGACACATAGACATCTATATTTCTTAACGTATTACGATCGATAACGTTAAAAGTTAATTTCTAACATTACCTCTACAACGACGTGCCAATGATGACAGGTCTGTGCATTGATAAGGTGAACTGAGAAAGAGTAACAGAACTTGAAAGATTATTAAAAGGATTTTACCTTGAGGTTGGTGTTTTTTCTTGTTCTGAGACCGCCCATCCAAAGGTCAGCGAGGATGATCTGAGAGCAGGGGTGCGCGAGCAAGGCTCGATGGTTGGCCGCGACGGCGAGACTGAGGCAAGTCTGTCCGGACCAATTTTGGAGCTCACAGGTCAACAATTGTTGAGCTTGATCGTCGTCTTGCCGGTAACAATAGTCCAACAATTCCAGTGCTGTGTGTGTGTGAACAAACGACTATTCTGTCAAATCGTTCTAATATTTTCATTAAATTCGTTCGTTTACTTTAGTTTATTTAATTGGTAGGACGCAAATACAGCGAGTATTAATTAAAAAAACTTGTTTAACATTTCAATTAAAATAACTCTTGATAAGATACGAAATAAAATCTTTTGCTTTTTGTTTTATTTGAAATCTAAAAAACTTTTTAATGGTATTTTCTTAATTCAGCTTCTTTCATAAAATTTTCTTTCATTAATTAAATAGATTTTTGTATTTTTTTTCATAATTTACAAGACAGATTAATAAAAAATATTGATAACAGCAACAATCACATAAAAAAACTCTCACCTTTCGTTTCAAATTCCTTGCCGTAGTGCCTAAGCTCCTCGTAGACTTCGGTCTCCATGTCATCTTCAGCCGCTTCGTGGGCCATTGCCTTGTACAGTTTACACGCGACCAAAGACTTCGCCAGAGCTTCTTCCCCGTGCGTCCACATCAGTAGCGCCATCTGATGTCGCTTTGTTAATACCGCCCACATCTGTACCAGAGATTTAAAGTCGACCTCTTTTCTTTGTAAAAGAAGGAGAAAACGAGCTAGGAGTTAGCCTAACAATAAGTATCAATCACCATAGGCATCTATCCGCATTAAGAAAACCTAACTGTTGGCCCTTGAGTATCCTCGCCTCTAAGTGGAAATCAATGCAATGGGAGGATTCAGCCCTACTTGATTAAACACAATATATGAAATATTATACTTTAAGCACCATCATAATGAGGTTGCCAGCACGAACTTTATATCTAGCTGATTGATGTATAAAAAATATTTTAAACTAAAAATGTAACAGTAATCCACGCCGGGTTGGTTCTGAGAATGGGCCGGTTCGAAGAGAAAAGCCACAGTCTTACAGAATATACATAGGTGCGAAGTACAGGTATTTGGTGTTTCTACGTTTTGTCTAAAACGAGGTGTGAGGTGCAGCAGTCATACAGTTACAATTCTAATGTCTTTCTCTCCTTAGCGCCACCATCTTCTATTCCACATAAAGTCCGATAAAGTCGGAAACTCATATGGTTTTTGTGGTCACTTAGCATAAAAAAATCGCTTGCGCTTTTCTAAAAATAACTTACGAGTAGTTCATTGAACGGGTAGTCGAAGAGCGCCATCTCTGAGGTGACGGGCATGAAGCCGGTGATAAGCGAGAGACCGCCGGCGTTGTGCCGCGTGAACGACGCGCTGTTGCGGTGCACGTTCACACTCTTGTTCATCACCTTCGCGTAGATCGGACGGAACTTGCGCCGGGTGTAGTAGCATCTTTATAAAGTTCAAACAACAAATCTCATACATGAACGATAGGCACGGGCAAAATTGCGGGAATCCGATGATGGTGGATGAGGGCGGCAAGAGATTGATCTTTGCGAATCATAGGGATGTCCATACGTCCATTGCTGGATGCTTGTCGGCTGATAAAAAATGGTCGGTCTCATACAAGATGAGCTGATGACCTGATAAGGGCTACAGAAGTGCACTTTTGTGACAATCCTTGGATGTTTTCGTGACGTGAGATAAAAGGACACGTCAATTATTAGACTGATAAACTAAGCCATACTTAAAAGAAACTAGACTATGATGTTGATGCTCACCTGTATGCGCCTCCCATAAGCTTGTTTATAACGAGACCAATATCATGGAGCGTGTACACATATCCCCTTGGCAGGTGCGGTCTCACGTCCCTCAAGATATATCTCAGTGTGTTACTTGGGCCGCTTTTTGTATTGTACAGTTCTTCTAAACGAGGGATGGTAAGGAACTTCCTCATTGACACACCGTTCTCTAGGAGTAGCTTCACGAAGTCTATACGATCGTGTTCCAACGCTTGCATCATAGCTTCATCGAGTGCTCCTATAAAATCATAAACGATTAACAACCAACTTTAAAATATCAACATGTAGCGGCGCTAATCTGCTGTTGTATAGCAGAGTCACTGGGAGGGTTGCCTTTCCTGGAATGTACTACCTCTGCTCACGGTGTGAAAGGTTCCGTTAGTTCCTTTGCTACCTAACTCATCACACAAAACGCTGAAGCATTTAACAGTGGTAAAGCCCGCAACAACGTGTGTTGCACGAATGGGCCGGTTCGACCCGTGAAATAGCACGACCACACAGAAGACAGGCGTGAAGGAGAAGTATGTTTGGGCGTTCCGTCCGACGAGTAAGGTGTCGGAGGCCCAATTCCAGTCCTCCTTTTCTCATCCTTTCCTACTAAGGATAGGATGAGATTTAAGTTAGAATTTCTTAATTGTAAATAATAGTGACCACTTAGTCGTACGGAAAAACTAATTTTTTTTTAAGCAAAAACAAAACCGACTTCAAAAAAACTATATTCAAAAACAACAAATGCACTTAAAAGTATATAATAAGTTTACGCAATTAAACATAAGAATCAATTCTTAATCATATTTATTTTTGGAGTCGATCTCTCGAACAAAAAAAGAATCATCGAAATCGGTTCACCAAGAGCGGAGTTCTGAGGTAACAAACATACACACGAATTGATAACCTCCTCCTTTTTGAAGTCGGTTAAAAAGAGGCAAAACATTCGTTAAAATATTATATTTCATATTATTTGTTGATTTGTACAACTCCCAATTATATTCTATTCTCAATGTACTTTAACTCTCAAACAAAAGTTCACCTACAATGAGAACCCAAAGGTCGAAACATATATTTTTTTTAATTCAACAATAGGGGCACCGGTAAAGATTTTTCAAAAGCACCTGTGTTTGATCATATAACAAAAAGCCTTTTAATGTTCCGGACGTGTCCCGTATTCAACATCAGGTCACGGCTTGTGGAAGTAATAATTGTCTAAAGTAGTTTCATATAATAATATTTGATATTAACATGAAAGATATAATTATATGAAACTATTTGTAACCATTTAATATTTTGTATTCTTTTTTTATATAGCAGAAGGTGGCAAGTCGTTCACCCGATATCAAGTGACACTACTTCTGCAACAAGCTAATGAGTTGCAGATGCGTTGCTCTTGATGGGAAGAAGAAGATGGCTAGAATTAGACCTCCCTTAGTTCAAGAAATATAAGTCAACTACTGAAAACAACCTGTATAGAACATTGTATCAACTCACCCGGCGGCCATTCCTGTCCGTACACGAAGATTTCAGACCTGGCGATGTCGACGCGGTTCCAGGTGAGCGCCAGCGACAGCTGCTCGCTGGGCGACAGGTGCTGCGCGCGGAACAGCGCGGTCAGGATCACCTGGTCCAGCTCCTGAACCTCGCCGCCCTCCGCGCGCTCCTGAATCCTGAACACCGTTATCTATGGACAAACCATTTAGATTTTAGATAATCTATAGCGATATAATAAAGTAAACAGTTTAATCGCGCTAATTTTAGGAACTACCATCGAATAAAAAAAATATATGCGGTCACGCCCGTAACTCTGGATTACGGGAAATATGCAGAAATTATGGATTTCCCTTTGGCGCAGTCCTGGCATACCTCTCTCGCTTCTTTTACATACAAACATCTACGCATACATACATACTCGTCGGTTAAGGATACTCCTTACTAACCAAAGAATTGAAAAAAAATTTGGTTGCCAAATATTTGAGGAAGGTTATTCAAAATCACGCTATGGCCTTTACGAGCCAAGCAGAAAGAAAAAAATAACGCTAAGCGACAAGAACGCAATAACATGGGCGAGCGATGCGTTGCAACGAAACGAAATTGGATATGCAATTAAATTTCTCAAACTACTAGCGACCCACCCGGCTTAACGCCGGTAGGAAGCACTATAAAAAAATCGCCTTCGATACGGAGTTTATCCCGAACAAATATAAACGCACGTAGTTTTAATTATATAAGGTAGCCTAAAGGCGCCCCGAGACGATCAAACGGTTTGTTTCAAACGTGTTTTATTTGAATTGAAACCGTTTGATGTCGGTTTGAACGGTTTTCAAACGGTTTTGGTTCAGTACACGGCCGTAATCGGAGTTTTGACTGTGAAATTTGGGACGCAGAAAAATTGTGAGATGCCTTCGAACAAGGATCGCGATTTACTCGCGTCTATTACGTTAATGTCCTGCATATTTACGCAAAAGGAGAAAAAGTAGAAAAATAATTTGGTCCAGAGGTCTATCTTAGTTTGTACCATTACAAACTAAGATACCGTTTCACACACGAACATCTTCAGAATCAGACGCTGTGCTTTCAATTTCTTCGTCCGACATATTCACACAAGAGATTACGCTACAAGATCCAGCGCAAAACTAAGGTGAGTTGGTTCAAACGCGTCGGAACACGATCAAACGGCGCGCCAAACACAACAAAAATATGAAATTTCATCAAACAAGCATCAAGCCCGTTAATGTTCGACAATCTGTTCAAACTAGCTTCGTAAACGATCAAAATGGTTTGAGTCAAACGTTGGTCAAACCTAAATTTACGTGTTTAAATCAAACCGTTTGATTGGGCCAACCGGTATGCAAGCGATATTGATACCTCGACAAAGAATAAAACTGAATTGTATAGCCTATATATTTTTTATCTTAAAATTTTTAACGTCTATCGTAACGTATATAAACATAATAATCCATTATAAAGTACAAACGCATATATTTATAAAAAATAAACATGAAATGTGTTGTCAAAACCCAATTGATAAATATCAATAAAAATATTTTTTCATGAAATTATTTTAGTCTAGTGTTTGGAAAATGTATAGTTTCCTATAACTCAAAGGTCGTCCGTATTTAATTCAAAGACACATCCGACTATGCATAATACTTAATATTTAAATTGAATATCAAGTTCGCAATGTACTACATCATATACTAAAACCATAAATAACAGAAAATTGTATTGAACTCTACACAATTTGATATTCTTGCCGTAAACTCTTACGGGTACTTAATTTTATTTCTAATCAGTAAAAAAAAACTTTTGAATTCAGGCATTAAAATGTTCTTGCCAATTAAAAAAAAAACAATGACTGATGACACGAAAAAGAAAACTCAAAAGAAGCTCGATAATAGTTTAATACTAAATAATCATCAAAAAATCCTTGTATCTTAACAATAAAATCTAAAATTTAAAAATAAATGAAAAATGTTCGTCGAAACTGTTGGAAATTCAAACAACTTCCGATCGCCTCGCCAGATCACACTTTTCGTGACGCTCTCGTCGCGCATTCATCAGCTTACTCCCCAAATCAAACTAAAATACACAACATGCAAACAATTAAAAAAAGACAAGAGAAAAAAAAGGTCATACTATTACGTGAGACAAGTTTGTAGATTTAAAGAGAATGTAAACGAGGTAATACATTTTGATAGCACACGGAACATCCGTTGAACTCTACGAAGTAACACGATCAGCGTGCCGGGAGACCGAAACTAAATGTAATTAGCACAAAGTTTAGTTGGTTCGTTGCTCCACTGGATAGTATTATTTTAAATTTGCATAGAATAGAAATTATTTTAGCTAAGCATTTAATTTTATTTACTTTTACAATTCTATTCCGCTCGATATACATAGGTATATATATTGGGTTGGGGCGTTGGCCTTGGGTTTAGTCAAATATATATTTTTACATTGAACAAACTAGCGCTTGACTACAATCCCACCTGATGCTAAATGGTGATGTGGTCGGAAGATGGTACGCACTAGTTTAGTAATAGCCTATTCAAACTTCTTTTGAAGATACCCGCGTCATAGTTGGACTGAAACATTAACGCCGGCTACTTGTTTCAAAGCTATGTCGGTCGATGAACGAATTATTTTTATCTTAATATTAATAATTAGTTTAGCTAACATGTTGGTTGCAAGAGATGATATACGGAGGAGGTCGAAGCTGCCTTTTCTCTGGTTATTACCCTGTTAATGTTACTAAAAATAATACTAAAATAAGACTAAAAGTAAACACGTGACGACGATGCGGACAGTTACACTAATAGTAGGTACTATCTGCTAGGTATAATAGGAATAATACCAAAGCACCCGATAAGTAAAAGATAACAGTCTGCATATCAAAAGGCCCACATAAATACTTATAACATAATTATTGAGCTTCAATTACGTAATACGCATTTGAATGCGTCGCTTATTTAACATGCTTGATATTTACAGTATTATTTGTATTATTACTAGTATTAGTATTATTTTTAGAGTATTATTTGTAGTCGATGAGGTTGGGCGTCATATTTTGTTCTATATTGTACACGTCTATTTTTAATAATAAGGTTGTTGCGTTTTGACTGGAATAGATCTGTCCTTAAATACTATTTTCCCTCCTTTAAGGCCTTCGCCTAGAGACTAATATTTTTTCGTATCAATAACTGATGTATCTTACTCTCAATAGATTGTTCTCTTATGTTTGTAACACACAAAGGCCCCGACGGAAACTCGTTCCGGGGACTTGATAAAAGCCTCCACTTTTGAAAGGCGAGAAACAATATCCGTAAGATATCCGCCTTACGAGTTTTATATGCCGCGTCTTATGGAAAGCGAGTAAAAAATATATGGGAATTTGTATTTTTAAATATCACGTAATAATATTTAAGTGGTATATTAATTTAAAAATAGCTCTGAATTTGAAATTAATTGATTTATTTACATTAGTCAGAATTTATGAAAATCATATAAAAACCCTAAATATCCAGAAATGTCGAAATACATAAATTATAATGTAAAATAATATTATATACATTGCAAATGTGAGTGGAAACCAAAAAAAATTATCTGAGCGTATCACACACAAAATACAATAAATAAATATTCGCTCACGCCCGTCACCCAGAGGGGTAGGCAGAGATTATGGATTTCCATTT
>JWHW01003276.1:91203-101780 GCA_000931545.1 Papilio glaucus
TGCTCTTTTATGTGTACATTTCGGCCCGAGCTACTTCCTTTTATGAACATTCCACGCGGGGTAATAAAACAAACAGTTTGAGAGTTTTTGTAGCCATTTTACCAATTATTTATTTATAGATTGTATGCCTCTTAATGGTTTTCGTGTTATCGTCTAATTATAAAATGTAACCAGTTGCTGCCCGCGGCATCGCACACATTCGTTTCTCATTTTCCAAGCTGGACATTTTTGTAATATGATATAATAAATGTATAATAACTAATAACATATCATAACTTCGAATATATATAACATGAGTCAAAAAGAGTCAAGTTGTTATTGTTAAAACATACAACATTGCTATGGCAACCGATATTTTTATATTTGGGATAAAAGGTAAGTGTCATTTTGTCATTTTCTGTGCCCAACAACGTGTGACAATGTGAGAGCAAAATTTCATGACGATCGGTTCGTTAAGAATTTAAAGCGTAATAAACAAACGACCTCACATTCGCATTTATAATTTTAATTAATATACTGTCGCGGTCGAAGTATCGTCATTAAAGTATTCTTCAATTAGAATTAGAAAGCTCTCACCCTTTTCAATCTAACTTATGTAGACAAAGGTAACAAATATTATCCCCTTTTCCCGTTAGAGCCTAAATATAACAGAGATACCTTCCCATAAACATCCAAAATACCACCGTGCGGTGTGTGGGAATGGGAAGGGGAGACATGATAATATAGAATTGTACCCACTGAAACCCCACTGAGTCCTTAATTGCGATGGTAAGGCCTTCAAGTATCTCCTACAGAACACACCGATGACCCTCAGCACGACGCAGGGGAAAAGTCGCCCTTATGTAATTATTATCCAAAGTCTATAGTAATTATATTTTATTCACAATGTCGTGTTGATTGAAGTAATACTTTTCCTGAGTGTTACTTTTATAAAGTAAATGATATTGAATTTTTTTTCACGATTATTAAATAAATATAATACAAAGATTATGGATTTCCATTTAACGCGATCCTGGCACACCTCTCTCGCTTCTTCTACATTCATACATCTACGCATGCATGCTCGTCGGTTATGGGTGCTTCTTATATCGCTTATTAAACTGACGTTATAAATATAGAAGTAGATTATCTTTTAAAGACTATGGTAAAAGTAAATAGTTAACTGCATTTCATATTTTTTCAAATAAACCAAACGAAGATAAATATCTGTGTCAAGTTAAACATGATAAATGTCTTCATTTCGAACGACCCAATCCGTAGTGAATTATTCACTATATGACTAGGTTTCCGTTTTGTACTCACCGATGTCTGTTCATTGTTTTAAAGAAGTATATTTAAAAGGACAGTCTGTGATGTATGTAGGCTACTGCCTACATACATCACTGACGTTTGTTTGTTTACAACAATTATATATTGCAATATAACAATCTATGTGGTTAATAGATAATAAAAAATGTTACCTTATCTTGTATATAACAATATCTTATATATAACAAACAAACGTCATTGGCGGCCATGACTTTTTATGCTTTCAGTGAAAATGTTGCAATTTTGTGGATATCCTGAGATAAAGCAAAGTGAATTTGAGTAATATGGATAGCAAATGTTATAAGGTAATACGAAAAAGTGTTTTTCGAAAATATTTATGAATATTAACGTAAACCCTTTGTTTACATAAGAAAAAACTATGTTTAAAAAAAATAAAAAGTACAAAATAACTCAATAAAGATTTAATTGAATACACCTCTTATACAAACAAACCTAATACCCTTAATATTCACAAAATGCTATTATTTGTATGAAAACAAACAAACACATCGCTAAGCCTAGCCCTCTACTGCGCGGCTTTTGACATCACTTGCGCGTAGTTTTTACTTATTTGTGGTCTTCTAAACTATTGGTCAGAATGATATAGTTCAAAGGGCAATTATAATCTACATTAAATTCTCTTGATAATTTTTTTTTTATATGATAAGGGGGCAAACGAGCAACGGGTCGCCTAAAACTAAGTGATCACTGTCGCCCATGAACATCATTTAAATGGATACGGATTCATACCAAACACGAACAATACCGTAGTAAGTGACGTATGCGTTTTAATTAATGTTTCCTAAGGAAAAAATGGTTATTGTGAGACAACCATACAAGACAGCTATATGTCATAGCGGACTTTTATTTAGCTTATTTAAAGGGCTACAAATATTTCATACATCATTTTAAGTCCTATAGTTTTGCCTACGTAAGCCAAGAAAGTAAAACTCTATTAAAAATAACTCAAAAACTTCTAATCTTGAATAAAAAGAGCACGAGCACTAGCTTTTGAACAAAAAAAGAATCATCGAAATCGGATCATAAATCACGGAGTAATCGATGTACATACATAAAAAATAAAAACCTATCGAATTGATAACCTCCTTATTTTTGAAGTCGGTTAAAAAATCACATCTTGCTGTGAAACAAGGTATAGGTTAGAATACCTCAATGAAATTTTGACTTCAGCCTGCATCAGGTCTATGTTCATACGGTCTAGAAAATATTACAAGATACTTTAGTGGGGAGAAGGTCTACACAATGGTCTTGTATTTCGTACGGGTAGTCGAAGGCATTCGACCACCAGAGAACGGAACTATGCGCACGAAATTACAAACGAACATGTAAGATTGTTTTGCACTGGTAAAAATCTTAGTACTGCGATATGACTCTTGTAGGTTTTTTGTCCTGTATAAAATAAGATACCAATACGGTGACATACTAAAATATCTCTTACCAATGTGTATTGCCACTTTTTCCTCTTTCAACATGCCTGAAAGAACAATAAGTAAAAGTAATTACCTGGGCGAAGCAATTGCGTGGTACGGGACATCCCGTCCCCTCCCTATAAGTTCGTGCGCGCCCTCCACAATACCCCATGGGGCTATACCGATGCTGACCACGCGGCCCGCGCGCTGCGACCGCTCCAGTTGCAGCGCGTCGCCCACTTGACGAGTCACACCTGGGCAATGTAGTTACAGTTGTAATACTTGTATGAAAACCCGGACCAGGGTGTGTCGATCCAGGCTCCATTTCCTATCTATCCCTTTATCCCTTTATTTTCCTCGTCCACTCCCCCCCTGACAATGCAACCGTATCTCTTGATAGTTGTGGATGTTAACGGGTGAAGTTGCTCTTATACCATCTGGACTTTAATTCTGGTGTCGAATGGTTTCGCAACGACGCACTACTGTCAAATCTATATTACGTTGGTTAGAAAAAATGTCAAATTAATAGTTGCTAAACCATTAGGACACGATTTGTTAGCCTCAGGTTAGTTAGGTTAGGGGCCTGGTAACCCACTCGCTTGTTTGCCTCCTTTTATGCGCGAACAAAAATAATACCATGTTGTCGTCCTTTCAGCCGATAGTCGTCCACTGTTGAATATAAGGCCCATTGAATCCCACAAGGATTTGGCCCCTGCCCCCACATCCAGTGCGTTCCCGCAACATTGACCAAATCATCGGTCCATAGTAAAGGAGGCCTGGCCTAACTACGCTGCGTCGACCTGTACGTGGCTGCTATTCTGCGTTATCAGCTATCCGTTCTGCGAGAAATTCTTCCGGCCCACTGCCCCTTAAGGTTTACAATTATTCGGGGATTGGCGGTTACTTTGGTTTTGCGGCGGATCACATCAGTACAAATTTGGTAACTTTATGTATTTATGAGTATTGTTTTCGTACCTGTATTAGTCCCTCCCGTAAAGATCCATGCGCCAGTTGTCTTCGCAGCTTTCAACAGGCCTTTTCTAAGTACTTTCTTCAGCTTAGGCTGCAGGTCGAAGTTAGCTTTGCCCCCTTGTATGGTGATGAGGAGCTTCGGTCGGTCTAAGGCCCATTCTCTCGTCAGAAGCTGCACTATCAGGTCTGGCCGCGTGTCGTGGGATAGACGGACGTACTGTAAAATAATATTCGATATCACTATCGTACGAAAAATGAACATGGAAGCGGAAACAGACAAGAAAATGAACGTCACCTGTCTTTAAGTTATAAAGACAAGAGTCATATAGCATCAAAATCATCAACATCATAAATGCTGAAACCAGTTGACCGGTGACCTCGTGAAGACGTTTGGATATGGTAAAATGAGGGAAAAAGGCTACTGAATGTTGTGGAAGTTAGCAGGGAAGTTGACCGATATCGGTTCATATGTACGATGTGTATGGAGTATGGTTGGTAATGAGCAAGTCACCTGAGCTTTGGTGGGATGCGGCCCGCCTTGGAACTCGACGGTGCCGTACGCGTCAGTCGGGGCTGGCTGCGTGTGCCGCGCTGGCAGCCACGCCTCGCCCGGCCCTGCACATGCCGTGCTCGATCCGTGCGCGGTCTTGCTCAAGCCGCACCAACATCTACGAATTTATAAAAAATATTTTAAAACTATTAGCAACATATTTACTGCTATTTAAATCAAGGTTGATTCCACATTTAATAAATCTGGATTTACCTACAAAGGTATAACCTACATTATATCTAATCCTAACGTCTCATGGAAGTACTAAAGACTTAACCATTTGCAAAAACATTCGTTGCTGTAAATTTTATTCTCTTTGTATAGGTGTTATCATATTAAACCTTCTTGTTAAACATTCGAAAACCGCTAAATTTTGTCTGTCTTAAAAGGAATAAAAAAATCCTCATTTCACTCATTTGACACCTGCATTTTTATATGTTTATTCTAAGGAATTGACAAAATTTTATAGTTAATTTTAAATAATTATCCGCTATGGACGAAGATAAGAAGCAAACGAGTCACCCGTCCACGAGTAAAATCGAAGATCGGAGCAACAACTCCAGACAGGACGTGAGGGAGGAAGAACAAGACGTTCACTCAAATTCATTCGCATCAGAATCTAGTGTGTACACTGATCACAGTTATATAACTCATGCCAACGATGCCCTGGAGTCATCGAAAGTTAACAGAATAATGAAGGAGATTTCGGAACAGAAGAAAGGAAAAGCACGTCTCAACGGCAAGGTGCAGAGGCGGCGTGCCCGTCCCAAGGCTAGTAAAAGGCTAAGAAGACCTGTAAAGTACGAGACCAGAAATCGAACCACCAGAAGAAACCGAGACTTCTCCGTATCGACGCTATTCCGCGGTATACAGTCCCGCTGCCAGTACTGCGGTCACCGCTGTCGCAGAAGGTAGTTTGACATTTAATTTGTGCTTTTTGATGATTTGTTCCATTGATAACTTGTATTAGAAAAGGAATTAAAGGATTCTTTGTTCAATTGTGTTTCATTGTTGGTCCCAGACTAACGGTTTTGAATAGATTTAAGGGTCAACAAAGACGTAAGAACAATCAGAGACGCAGAGGGCGCAGACTTGAGAAATTTAAGATTAGTAAAAGAAGACCTTATATGAAATTTAAGATTAGTAAAAGAAGACCTTATATGAAAAAGAATAAATTAAACTCAGGTCAGAATCGTTACTCTCTTCAGTTAATTATGGATCTTTTTACAACCAATTTTCGGGACTTCGTGTAATTTACAAAAACTAATAAAAGCACACAGTGTTTTAGAAATTAATATAAAAAGTATACATTGCTTTTGCTTTGCATTGCTTTTATACTCATTTCGAAAGCCGCTGGTCTTTGCTACTACATGAAATAATAGTTTTGAATAGAAATATTTAAACTTTTGTATTTCCCACAATGAGTAGGTAGGTATGTCGCAGAGGTCAATAATTCTTGTCCAGTTTCTCGTATAGATTTATAGCAAAATGTGAGACAGATTTTTTAAGGGTGAATTTTTGTCAGGGTTAGTATGCATCCAGGCAGGCTCGACAAGCAAGATGCTATCGTCTTTGTTCATGACAACCAATAACAAGTTAACAGGAAGTGTGAACTACAAAGAAGAACATCATGAGGTAATACAAAGTTAAACATTAGATAGATTTTACTATTTTTTTTTATTTATTACCGAAAAATCAATATAACTTAAGACCTATTGGATTACGTTAATAAAAGAAGCATCACAAAAAATGAGATGAAAAACCAATATAAGTTGTGCTGGCTTACACGTTTGAACAAAATCATCCCTGCGCTTTTATATTTGGACCTGGAAATCAAGTGATAGGTTAACTTGAAGTGAAGTTTGACTCACAAGCTGTACAACCTGTACCAAGTCTGATTTTGAAGTCAAGAATTACATTGTATTATTGAAGTAATCCTGCTTGTATTTATTCCAAGATATCACCGGAAATGATTTGTGAAGCTCTAGAAAAACTCGGCAAGTGGAAGCAAAGTGTTAACACTACTTCCATTTTGAACTATGTGCGGGTAAAGTTTATTTTATTTAATCGCGTAATATAAAGAGAGCGAGAGTGCTTAAAGAAGTATTTATTAGTTAAATACTTCTATCTGAAATTTGTTCAACGAAATCTGAAACAAGGACTAGCATTTATTTAATTTTTTGTTTCGTAATGTAATAATCATAAATAATCAACATATTTGTGGTAGTAGTGTAATGAATGAGATGAATAGACCGAATTTTGTTAAAGAAATACTTCTACTTCACGTCTGTCTTCTGTAAGGTCTTGGTATTTCACCGATCGTGTCGGCCAATTCGTGCAACAGATTTTGTTACAGCGGGCCACTATCTACCACTGTTAAGGTTCTGTACCCAAGAACTCTAACTCGCTCTCAGTGACCAGCCACCATATCAAGATATTTGTTGAGAATACAGATATAGGTAGTCGTAATAAATGAATTACACTATTATCGGTATCTTCCAAAATCTTTGCTCTATTTTTCATTGGGTCAACGTCGTATTTTTTATGTTTATTCGTTTTTATTCATCGTAACTCATGCTAAACAACAAAGGCGATTGTCATCAAGCGCTAGAACATTAAAAAACTATGTTGTAGATGAATTACCCAGTAACTCGTGACATCGCTCGACTAGAAAACGATTTGCGAGAAAAGCTACGAGTTGCAACAGTCGCCGGTTTGTTACTATCATTCTTGTCATTTACTTAAGTAAGAATGTAGTTCAATTCGAATGCACTATCCGTCGATTGTCGGAGTTAAATGTAGTTTATAGAAATTACGTACTTTGTTGGAATCTAGAAATTTATAAGCTTGCCGTACACGTTAAGTTTTACTTCTTCGATTTCTTCTAAAACTTTGTCACATATTTAGTTCGCGCTCCAATTTACATACACAAAGTCTTGAATGACAAAGAATGAACCACACTGCTACGAAAATTGTCATTATGTGACACATCTTAATCTATATTAATGTTATAAATATAGTATAATTCATATTTATTTTTAAATAAAGTACAAGTTTCCGCAATAACCGTGAAACTTTGTAGCATTAAAACAAATTTAATATTGCAGGGATCATCACAGACCTGAATAACGACAACTGGGAGCTGACGACGTCGCTGCAGGAGCAGAAGTTGACGGACACGCATGTTACGCTCTTCTGGAAGATATACGCGGATACCATGACTCCCATTGCTCACTTTAAGGTTGGCAACTGAGTCATTGCGGTTTTTGGTTAATAGGTGGACTTTGCACATTCCTTCGTTTCGTCAACCTGTTAAAATTACTTGCCTGTACTGTTTTCTTGATGTTTGGAGAATCACATTTAATTCAATACAAATGAGTGCCGATTTCATGTTTAGTTTGGTTTTTATTGGAGGAATATTCGCACCTTATTCTATCATTTAAATATGTAATCTACGCACCTTATTGTCACACATGGTTGATTTGTTGAATCACTTTTGTTATATTACTATTTTATTTGAATTATTTTCGATACAAATGCAAGAACACACGCACATTGATACACAGAGGTAAAGTGCATTGACCTTTACGTTCGATAACCTGCCAAATTGAGTGGTTCAATTCAAGAAAAATAGCCGGAATTGGCAATCCTAAATCATTTACCTAACCTTTTGTTACATTAGCACCCTAATCTTAAAACATCAGTATATTGCGTAAGACATGCGCTGTCCGCGTAGATCGGCTTATTTTGCATCTGTTTTCTAGCTTACCATATATTGATACCTCTACATTGAATTTTCCCTTTTCCATAATCCTTATACCTCTATCTATAATCTCGACTAAATTAGTTACCTTCTACGTATTCGTTTGGCTAGAACGTATTAGAACTAATAATTTAATTTTATAGAATTAACATTTTCATTTATTTTCCAGAATGACCAAAAACCAGCGCGAAATACAGAAGATACAGAAATTGCATTCAGTTATCAAAAAATGTTTCAAGGAGATGTAATTTAGATATTGATTGAGATAAGACATGCCGCTGCAACTCGCTACATAATAAATTATAGACGTAATTCTATTTTTATTCCTCATTTTAACCTTCTTAACGTGTTTTTACAGCAAAAGGTGGCGAAAGAGTAAGCGATTCGACCGATATTAAGTGACCGCTACTTATAGGCATCTGCAAGAAGCTAAAGAGTTACAGATGCGTTGCCAACCTTAAATAGACAGAGGATAAAAAAAGAAAGGTCTTCCTTCCTCTTCCTATCCATCCCATCCCCCGTGTAATCTTCTTCCCCTTCCCATCCTTTCTATATTAGATAAAGATAGGAAGGGGAAAACGATACGATACGCAGAATATTTCTACTTTACACCTTTCTTCTATGAGGTCTCTTACCACTGTATATGCCTTGAAAAGGTATCCACTGGTTTACTCTTACCTTAAAGTGTCTGCACATCAAGTATGCTCAGCTCGGAACTTGTTGCGTACTTTAAGGGTTCCCAAGTACTTCTATGATATAAGGCGTTAAAGCAAGCTGGTCACCTGACGTTATGTGACCATTGCTGCTATCAAAATACGCAACAACACTTATTTAACGGAAACCCATATCTACGAAAGGGTAGTCGGCCCGTGATATCTCATTTATTGAACGAATCGCAGAAGTATAAAGCGTGTTACATCACATCGATATTACTGTTAAGTGATGGTAGATCACGGAATGAGCAGGCTTATTCATTGTTAATTTTCATCAGATCTTTTTATTTAAAAAAATACCATCATAAAATTATTAAGACTTTCGTGAGATATGAACTAAATATTTAATTAAATAAATCACCTTTACTCAGATTCGCGTACATCGGTGTTGGTACCGACAAATAGTGCGAGATGGGGCGTGAACTAATCCCACTGAAGAAGGACCTCCGACAGGTCCGGTCGACAGAGGTCCTTCTTCTTGTCGGTACCAACACCGATGTACGCGAACCTGAGTGAAGCTGTTTTATTTAATTAAACATTAGACCATCATAGTAGGGCATAATAGTATTAGCTCATTGTAGTTTGGGAATCGAATTCAGGATCTATCTTTAAGAGTTAGGTACTAATAACCGCTAGGTTTAACCGTTCTGTATATGAGATCCTAATATTTTTTTTATGTTATAGGCATAATTCCTTAAAATTAGGCGAACCGCATCTCGTTTATGCGATGAAAAAAATAATCAGGTGAGTTGACGAATTACTCTCACATTTTTTACGTTCTACATAATATAAGGCGGCCCGGGCCAATCCAATTTGCGAGGTGATTGACAGTACTGGAAATATCACGTCGGAATCGCCCACCGAAAATAAAAAATATTTTACCGTAAAATAAAATAATGGTTTGCATTTGGCAAGAAATTTTAGTAAGGTTTTAGAACAAATAGTAAGTAATTATTAGTCTTATTGCAGCCCTTGAGAATGCGAAGCTTAACTCTCAATAACAGAAGAGATAATACTTGTGCTTGACCACAATCCTACCTGATGTTCAGTGGTAATGTCATGGAATGGTTTACCATCAGCTTTTGCACTCTTCATGAAAATGCCCACGTCATAATCGGGCACAAAGCTTGTTCCAATCTTTTAGAGTTCGCACAATAATATATTTTTCCAAAGATTCATTTTATTTCACGCGAGTGAATAATCGTCGTTCAAAATCAATCCCAAATGTACAAACTCTTCCACCTGCTCTATTTCTTTACTGTTAACGTTTATTTCAATTACTGTTTAACTTAGTTGTCATTCAAATACCATGATATTCGTCTAGTCTACGTTCATCTTCATACCTTTACCTGACTGGAACGTCCCAGGAGAAGTTTTATCGATTAGTGACAAACTGAAAAAGGCCATATTAGGGGTGCCCGTAACCGACGAGCATGCGTAAATGTATGGTGGTCGCACCGAATGGAACTTCTTAAACTCTGCTAGCGCATTTTTTTCCATAGATAAACGAAAATACCTACTGGTTAATACTTCGACCAATACTTACCACGTTAGTATATATGCAAGTATTTGTTTTAAGGGGTTCCATTCAAAGGTATTATATTTGGGGTAAAAAGTTTAACCGGTATCTAAGCTTGGTAAAAAGCGGACAGCAATTACTATCTCCTTTTTTATATATTGACATATATTATGACGTATATATTTATCTGTAATGTTATGTTAAATATTTCTCGCTACAGTAGTGTACATCTCCGCTCCGCTCCAGTGGAACGTACCCCTATAATTGAAATAAGAAGTTCGTTCGAATTGACATAAAACAAACTTTGTTACCCCAAAAGTTC
>JWHW01003276.1:101928-119244 GCA_000931545.1 Papilio glaucus
CATGTACCTAACAGTATATGTGGTTACGTAAATAAATTATATTCACGCCTGTAACTTAGAGGAATGGGCAGATATTATCGATTCCATTTGGCACTGCACTGGCATACATCTCTCGCTGCTTCTACACGTACACGGTCGTTGGTACTCTTAATATCTCTTTCCTTTAGTAGGTCACTAATCTCATCTATATAATTTCGCGTAAAAACTCTGAAATTCTCTTTTGAAATTAAATTTTGCTTTGTGGCTCTTTCTTTTCTCCTCTTATATATACCCCGACCACGAAAGCATACCTTTGTCAGTTTTAGTCACAACTTCCTCTTATAAAGCTACATGAGGTAGCTTTAAAAGAGATTAATATTATTTATTCACCAGAACTTTTAGTTCTATGTAATAGACGTCATAGCTGAACCCGAGAAGACATGCCGCATGTCTACAGAAAGTTGTAAAGCCAGCTTCAACTCATTACGGTGCGTTCATTAATAACAATTTGTATACTGTAAGTGCTTCAGTGTGCCCAACTAATAACTAGGTAAGTTGCGAGGTTACGTTGTTAGCAACTAGAACAATGTTTGAAGTTACTCCACGACGTTCAATTCATGCAAGTAATTTCACGTGACAAGGAAACCGTTGTGTAGAGTATGCTCATGAATTACACGGTTTAAAACCCCTATTTCTATCCTTCAATCGGACGTGTTGACATGACGCTAATCTCTGTTAATAACAACAAGAGATTAGCCGTACGTCCGCAATAAACTCAAAAACACTTGAACAGATTTTCATACGGTCTTCACCAATAGTCGGAGTGATTCGAGAGAAAGCTTTAAATGCATTCATTAGGGTTTGCTTCATTTAGATTTTGCTGAAATTGGGTGTAATAGTACGATGAATTGTTGTACATTTTTCACAAAAAAGGTGGTATTCAGGCGCCAGCTTACAGGTTATAAAATATATTTAACAGGTACAACGTTTCTCTTTATGAATCTGAATAATTGACGCGGGTCCGTCCCCCGGGGTAACGTTGAAATAATGAAACAAACCGCATGTTTCGTGGATTTATGATTTAGTAGTATCGCAAACAATTATAATTATATTTTTAAGATTTTTATTTTTTAATCGCGTTTCCTTTCTTTTCATTTTATTAATGTAAAATGAGCTATTTTAAATTATAAATTCTAAATTACGCGATTAAAAATGACGCAGTATTATTAATTATATATACAATAGCATACAGCGTTTGACACCCCTGCGGCCATTCCTTTACGATTAATCCACGTTTACCAGTCGTTCAACAGAAATATGTGTGCCCTATATGTGGGTAGAGACCTATAGGCCCTCAACAACAACATTAAATTTCACAAGATCCTTCTTAGCCCATTGCGGGGCCATGGGGCACGTGAGAATATGGGGCCCCGTTGCATAGTAAAAAATGACCAAGCATGAGTCGAAGTCGCGACTTGAGGATTTTGTATCACAAACTATGTTGACTCAAAACACATAGCAAATACTAGACGCGCTCTTGACTTTTTATTATTTGTTGTTATTTTTTTAGAGTTCAAATAAAATCATTAGGTCAACAATTCTTCTAAACAAATTTAACTAATAATTGTTTTTTATATTTTTTTTAATTATATCAATTTAGGAGTACAAAAATTTACTAAAGAAGAAGACTTTAAGAAATCCTGTATTAAATATCACATATAATTTGTTTCTGAGCCAAATCTATTTATTATTCCATGGCAAGCTGCCGGATGAAAATACTTACTATTAATATATGATAATTTACTTTTGCATCGTCACCGTTTTCGAGGCATTGAAAAAAAGGTTGCCCTTCATTGTCTCATTGTCTCTCTACAACAAGTAATGATTATAAAAATACCTGATTTAGTACAAATAAATCATTCATCACATCACCATAAAGGCTATAAAAGTCCGGGAAAGAATACGAATCTAATGACACATCACTCTTGAACATGAAGTCACAATGGAACGGAATTATATAAACACATGTACATACATACATACATGTGCATCGGTGCTAGAAACATTAGCCTCCTTCTGAGGCAATCGGGGAAAAGACTGACAATGTATTCGGAAGTCTCCTGACTAGAGCATACGTTGGCTAGGGTTAGTAACTTGATATTAGTTGACCCGCGTACTTGTTTACCATCTTCTACTATTATACATATTTCTACTATTATACATAGAAAAAGACATAGAGGATAGATTAAACATTAACTTCATGAATTCCAAACAGCACTTTTCTACCAACTGGGTTCTGGGGTTGACATACAAAAGAGAAAAGTTTAAGTTCTATTTCATCTTTAACATTCAATTAATACAAATAGGGAATCCAATACGATTGTTAGACCATATGTATGGCACTAAGCTAATAAGCTTTCATTACTTTATCCCTTAGAACATTTCCCAATAAAAATGTGTCATGTGTAGCGAATACAACGTAAGCAAACAGATGACAGGCGTAAGACAAAACAAATGAGCCGTGCCAACTTTATAGAGCAGACGAAAGAACCTTCATCTCGCTATCAGTATTTGTCAGCGATGTTTTTTCTTACGTCGCGTTGAAAATCCGACAATCCGGACAGATTGCTCGCTTATTGGGTCCCGCACTGCGTCATGGGATCGTCTATGCTTTTATATGTCTGCTGCTATGAATTTATTAACATTTTATTTGAATTGTTCAAGTAAGTTTTTACGTTGTGAAAAAGAATATCACCATTTCTAAGCATTCCGCAAAAATCAGTTTCTTAAAAATAAGGAGACGGCCATAAGAGCCATCTTTCAGAGAAGCCTACGTAACAGTAGAGGTATTCGGGCCAAACGTGGAGATCGTTAAGAAGGAATTGTTACTCAAGAACTTATTGTCTTTCTACTTAATAATATTTTATATAATAAAGATACGTTAACTAACAGACAGACAGAATAAGCAATCGCAGTGTTTTTATGGTATATCCAATTTAAAAGAATTACCAATAGAATGGTAATAAAATACATATTCTCGTACGATAGTTGTATCAGTTCGTTCGAGTTTACCACTAACGATGCTTGTTGCGAACAAGTGTGAACTAATAACAACATGGGTCAACAAATCGCGGCGATAATAAAAGAAACGTGCCAACGGACAATCGCATACAACGATCTTGCAACTTCACAAGAAATGGGCATGTAAAAAATATGTGGGTATTGGCGTAAGTTCCACCCAATAACATCCTGTGTAAATTGACCTCTCCAAATGGACTTAACTGATAATTGCTGTTGCCGCGTTATTTCGTTTCCGCAATAGATTTTAAAAAAAAGCAAATACAAAGACTAATCTACCTATGCAATGAAGTTTCCTATCATTAAGAAGATCATTCTGCTTCCATGGCACTCTATAAAGACCGAATACGCGATTGGTTAGGCGATCCAAATATATACTAGTAGTTGAAGGTTACTTTTCCGCAACTCCACAACTAGCACATATTTTGCGTGTGGGCAAATGGATCACACCAACCAGCCCAGCTACTCGAAGAAACCCAACGACCCCTTAATGTTGCCGGCGAACTCCTGGAGTGATCCTGGCGAGCAATATAGCTATAAAAGCCGTCCTACCCTAGATGAAGTGGATATCGACGGATATGCCTAAAGCGTTGGATGTAATACGCGACGAGATAGTTTCTACAAGATTAAATTTAAATATAGTATATTAAATACAAAGTAAAATATAGAATAATAATTATAATATCGAAAACATGATTTGTAAGAAGGTCAGCGCCATGGGCGTACCAAGATATTCTAAATAAACTCAGACAGAAAGACAAAGTGATTCGTCAGAGCGTACAACCTTGCCCCTTTGTATCGTCTCTACTTTAATGAAAACAAAATTACAAAGGCACGGTCGGATCGGAATATGAATTCATGAATTGATTACGTTTCATTTCTATCCTTGCAAGCAGACATAAAGTGAGGCAGAAAATATCTGAATATTGACTATGTCCGCTGCTGTAATTATAACATAGATTTGAAATAACTTGATGATATGTTTTTTTTTTGTAGAAGGACTCGTACAAACCAAATAACACCAGTTACCAAACTGTGTTATTTTTCTTATTAATGAAAAAGGTGAAATACAAAAACTGGTTCACCTGATATTAAGTGACTGCTATCCATAGTTATCTGCAACAAGTTTCATTGCCTAACTTTAATGGAAAGAGGAAGGTACAAACAAAAAAAACGATATTTTTTCCTATTCATCATTAAATCTTCATCCCCTCCCATTTTATCCTTATAAGAAAATGATGGAAATGAAGGAGGACCAGAATTGTCTTCAGTTCCCCACTCAACAACGTAGAATATTTTTACTACACGCCTGTCTACTGTCGTGATATTTCACCGGTCGAGCCGGCTCATTCGTGTTGTTGTTACGGGCTCTACCACTGTTATAGATGTATAGTTCATTGTGTACAGTTATTATACGTCATAGGCATTCGCATAATTACGTTTAGGTTCCAGTGGACCACTCCAACTTTAATCACTGTTTTACAACATTATTAGAAATGTAGACTTTGTTAGTTAAATAAAGTAAATACTGGCTTCGATTCAAAGACAGATCGTTTTTGTTTGTTGTTGCATAATGTATCAACGACGTCGTCTTATAAATAATTCATTCGTCGACTCAGTCGCTGCGATCTCAGTCTTATACTGGTAAACGTTTTTCAGTGCACAGTCGCTTCACAAATATTGCAATATATGAATAACAAATTGAACTAGAATTGCTAAATTTAAACGGCAAATCCACTCGTAAAACGGATGGCCGGTGGGATTAAAATATTCTAGAATGACGGACACGTACCGGACTACGCAGCGTATGCCGGATGCTAAAAAACATACCGACTATCTATTACTTATTAGTATTAAAACTGACAAGACTCTCGTTAGCTTTGATATACGGGTGTCCGGAAAGAACCTGTACCACTTAATACTACAGATTCCTAACTTTACCATATCCAAAGTTTTTTGCGCTTTAGAGGGTTTTAAAGATTAGGTGTTGATTTGTGGTAACTCGTCATATTAGCGGCCAAGGAATGTGTGGTCTTCCGGTGTACACGTCGTTTCCGAACACTCTGTGTAACATCATGTTGGTAATTTCCGATTTAAGATTTTGTATAAAAAATAAAAAAAACTCCTGTGTGAACGATTTGTCAGCTGCTGCTTTACCTTTCTTCGTAACAGTAACACACTCTTTTTTGTTAATACCACTGGAGACAGATCATTCCATATCGCCGTTGTGCAAGGCAGGAAATTGATCGAAAACCGTACAGTTGTAGAATGCTAACCATCAAAGCAAAAATAAGCAGAGGGCCCAATGTTTAAAGTATGACTTTACTCTTTTTCCAAAATTATATGTGTTAATTAATAGCTAATTGGTATTTAATCTTAATGTTATTTAGTCACATCAAATATCCCATTAGTTTCTCATCTCTACGTAATTGAGTAACGTTGGTAGTTTCCGACAATTCATGCGGAAACTGCGATAACTGATATGTGTGTAGCGCCATAAAGGTCTGTTAGTAAATCTGCCATTATTTAAACTTATGCTGCTCTAACAAAATCACAATCTGTTAATCCCGGTATAATTTATCTGTACACGTAAGTATGGATTAAACAAAAACTAGTGTGACAAAAAATATCAAAGCGATTTTATTGCGATCATTATCCGTAATACTCAAGGAACAAGTCCGTAACCATTCACCTACAATCAATGATATTTTATATAATAGGTATGTAATACAAAATTACCAACCAAAAACAGTGACAGCAACATTCATACAAGTCAAATGGTGTAAAAAGGATACTATAATTATAAGAAAGACAGACGATAGCTAGCGTTTGTCACTTGAGCGTAAATGAAAACACATGACCGTAAGCTTTAGCTTACTTTTCTTTACTTTAACTTTTCGACCGCTAATGGCACATCTGCTACTTTTTGTATTATGATATCATTGCCTACAATCCAGCGGATTTGAAAACCAACATTTGAGGCATGTAAAAGCAAATCCGGTAACAATCCTATTTGTTTGAATTATTTTATATGTTTTTTTTTACAAACATGTGTCTCACAAAATATGGGTTTAAAAATGAATGTCGCTAGTTTTGTTCTTTGATGCCTATTTGCAATTTATGACATGACGTCTATTTAATAAAATATGGCTTCATGCGGGTCTTATTCTAACGTCAGCTCTTTTTATTGACTTCATTTCGACAAGCGACGGTTTGCATATAAAGTGGCAGTTACTTTTGATTGCTGAAGTCTGCATCATCGATAGGCGATTTGTACTAAAATCTGTTTGTTTACCTCTGTGCCATGTGCTTATATACACTTGATACCTATACTACATACAAAGTAGTACTCACACATGCTCGTCCTTGGCGCTGGGCACGAAGTACTTGCACTCCCGCTTCTGGAACGTGCTCTCTATCCAGCTGCGTGTTGTTTTCTGTAACAAGCACATAGACATTACACATCCAATTGATTTTGCATTTTAATAATCACTACTTTTATTACGATTGGTAAGAGCATTAAAATAATTATTTTTAATATTGTTAGTTTGTAAATATTATGTCTAAGAAAAAATATGAATTAATCACCAGCTACCAGGAGGGTTCTAAGGGAATTGAGCGTGTGCATATTATCAAATAGCTCATTTTTTAACAAAGACTGGACGATGGTACCAACGAGCAAATAGTTCGAAAGGTGATGTAAAAATATGTTGAGTGTCTACCGCATGCGGCCTTCTCATCCTGAATTCGATTGTTTGGAAATCAACAATAACAAGCACGTGCATACATATATACGCTAGTTCTACAGGAATGGAAAGGAGAATATTTTCACAAAAGAGATGAACGCCGATCAGCTAATGCCGTACTCGACGGAAGGGATGTGCTCGACCAGCAACAGTCCTCCCTAACATTTGACTATCTCGGCAACGGAATTGTCTTTGATCACAGTGTCAAAACAAGACTTAACGGCCGGCCGTAAAAACTGTAGCCAAGACCTATGTCAGTATGGACTACGGTCGTACTGTGCCGTATCCCACTTGAGTGGGAAAATGGCAAGAAGTTGATGAGGAGACCATTAAAATAGCAGAATATCTAACAACTTATTTTTGTCTTGATCGTCACCTGCCGATACTATATCATAACAATAAGTTTAAAGTTTAAGTTTACTTAAATCTTACAGCGACTTGAAAATCTTATTTGAAGTTATTAACATAAAACGCTTAAAGCAGCGGCCGCTTTGCATGAGCAACGTCAGATAATATGATTTGAATAATGCTATTAGTGCAATTACTTCTTCATGATACACAAGCGCACCTCGTGATGTTATTTTATGAGAAAAGGGGCAAGTAACAAACAGATCGGCTAGTGTAAAACTTATATTTTTATATGATGAATTTAAATATGATGAAGAGGACAAATCATTCTAGGGGCCTAATGTCAAGTGATCACGCCCATGAACATCCGGAACACTAGAGGAAATACGAATCCGTTGCCGGCATTTAAGGGAGTACGCCATCTTTTACCGCTGGATACAGATTATTCCATATCGCGATTGTGCAAGGCAGGCAGGTAGGTACCTACTACAAACCTTGGCACCGACTTCAAACCTTTTAATAGGTAGCACATACAAATAATAGTATTGTATGAATATTAAGAGTATTAGGTTTGTATAGGAGGTGTATTCAATTAAATCTTTATTTAGTTATTTTGTACGTTTTAGTGTTTATAATACATGAAAACAAACAAAAATACATAGTACTACACACATCGCTAAGCCTAGCCCTCTACTGCGCGGGTTTTGAAATCACTTGCGCGTAGTTTTTACTTACTTTGTGGTTTAATCTCTTGATATCTTCTAAAATATCGGGCAGAATGATATAGTTCAAAGGGTTCAATTATAATCTATATTAAATTCTCTTGATAATTAACACATTTAACTGTATAAGGATTCATACCGAACACGAATAATAGCGTAGTAAGTGGCGGATGCGTTTTAATTAATGTTTCCTAAAAATGGTTATTGTGAGACAACCATACAAGATAGATATATGTCATCGCGGACTTTTATTTAGCTTATATAAAGGGCTACAAATATTTCATTTTTATTATAATTATTTAATAATTATAAGAATACATAACATTTTATTTACATAGAAACATTCAGAAAACCACTGAGGTTTGTCGAGAATGTTACTTGACAATAATAATTACAATAAATTGTTGAGCAATAACATACAAGTACCTACATTACAACACTAAAATATAATACAATTCATAATTTACCCACACAGCAAAATAGCAAAATATACATAAAGGTGGGTAGTAAAAAGCATCGATGTATTCAATGAATCTACGGGTTGTTCAAGAAATAAGATTTTAATTTTGCCTTAATGTTATTAACTGTGATGCATTGAATGAAACAAGAGTCCATACTATTGTGAATGCGTACATCATACATCATTTTAATGTAAGTCCTATAGTTTTGCCTACGTAAGCCAAAAACGAAAAACTCAGCGTTTTCATATTTCATTCATTCATTATTAAGAATAACTCAAAAACTACTGGTCGGATCTTGAATAAAAACACTAGCTGTCGAACAAAAAAAGAATCATTGAAATCGGATCATAAATCACGGTGTAATCGATGTACATACATAAAAAAAATCTATCGAATCGATTACCTGCTTCTTTCTGAAGTCGGTTAAAAAAAGTAATAATCAACCCGAATACTTGTTTAGATAAGTGCAGAAGTCACTCGATTGTATACTGTCGGTGAAATAAACAAGTCAATATAATGAATACTAATAGACCAAAGAAAATTAAAAAGCTAGAAATATCAAAAAGTGTAAAAAACTTTATTTGAATCCAGCCAGGTAAATGGGGCGTTACGGAAACAAAACAGCGAAAGAGCATTAGAAAAAGTTGCGAGCTGAAATATTTTTTATTTTAAAAGACGTCTTAACTCAATAATGTTTAGGCAATGAAAAATTTACTACAATTTCTTACAATTGGGCTTTATTATAGACATTACGAAATCTTGCCTTTCGTAAGTTCTGGGAGAAATATTAACAATAAACTTTTTTTAAACCGTATTCCTAGTGTCTAAGTCTAAGCCCTGTGAAGGCGTGAATTCGGAGTATAATTTTGCGTCTCGTCTGACGAGTGCGGTGATAAAGGCCAGGTGTCAATCCTCTTCCCTTCCTATCGTTTCTTACAAAGGATAGAAACACAACCCATCTTGTGTCAAGATTGCAGTAATCCCAGAGGATTGCAAAAAGATCTCCTTTGGCACTGTCATTACTAAATGAGGTAAATGATATATGAGGCAGGCCTGCGTCCACCAATGGATGTCTATTGCAGCAACAAGCAAATGTGTTTTGGATGCGTTGCCTACCTTTAATGGACAGAGGAAGGGATAGCCGGGAAAAAGGATATTTCCTTTTTCCCGTTAATCCCCCCTCTGTCTAATCCTCTTCCCGTTCTCATCCTATCCTTATGAGGAAAAGGTGAAATCGGGAAGAGGACGATAATTAGGCCTCCGGCAACTCACTCATCAGGCGAAACGCAGGGTTCTTCTACCTCACGTGCTTGTGTAAGAGACTGAAATCCTCAGAAACCCTTTAATTTCTGTGTGTGTGTGTTTGAGTCAACCGAGAAGATTTATACAAGCCAGCGTCTGCCGGTTTTTATATAAAAGTGATACTTATTTTGTAACAACGTGGAGGGATCCATTGAATATTTATATTACGGAGAATGTTCGATATCTCATAAAATAAAGAATCCAGACACTATCACATTAGCATAGACTTATAAACCCAAATGTTCTTCAGATACTTTATATACGCTCCCGAATATTATTTTATACCATATTCTAAACTTTTTTCTTAGATGTTTTCTTACTGTGAAACATTGACATAAAACATATTGTCATTTAACTCAGAGATAACATGTTTTATGTAAATGTTTTCAGCAGTCTGAACACGGTGTTATGTATATTATTCTTAAATCTTTTTTGCATCACGACGATATTGATTTAGTGACGGTATTATCGTTTCGAACAACATTTCCGTAAATAGTATCTTTGATGAGTTTGTTTTGTCTTCCTCTGACAAAGTTTTGACGGTTCTCTTGTCATACGATCTTCGGTATTGTGCGTATCGCACTGCTGTTCGCATAGCAATTTTAATGACCTATAGTGACATAAAACGGAACTGTTTTATTCAAACATAACGTTCTACCTGATCAGGTAAACATCGTCGTCATTTCAGCCCACATTCGTCCACAGCTGAACGTAACCCTCCCCATTGATCGCTGCAAAGATTGCCCCCCTGTCCTCATCCAGTAGGCTCCCGCAATCTTGACTGAATCATCAAATATAATAAGTTTGTCTGTAAAACCAATATTATACACTAGCTGGTCCGGCAAACTTCGTTCCGCCGTATATATAATAGATGGTTCACTATTATAGCGAAAATGGTAACACATAAAATATAGATATGTGCTGCCGCGAGCTTTTTTGTAAGACTATTTTGTAAGATACACATTTAAATTTTACAGCGCACACCTAAAGCGAATAGTTCGCATATGGGGGAATTTTTTTCTCCTTACTTGACACTTATGGCGATATTTTGGACAATTCACGCGATATCTTTATAAATTATAGCCTATGTGTTATTCTGATGTATAAGCTATATTATTGTAAAGTTTCATTAAAATCCATTCAGTGGTTTTTGCGTGAAAGACTAATAAACAGCCATACACATAAACTTTCGCATTTATAATATTAGTAGGATAAAATTTAACTTTCGTAGCTTTTCCTTCATGAAACAAAACTTGAAATACGTCAAATCTCACACACATTAATCTTAATATTGTTTAAAAATTTCCCGAAGATTTTTTACGCATGTTAACGCTTAATGTCCAGAAAATATAATGCGTATTATTTGATACAGTTCTTTATCAGGATGATAGGTAATCCTTTAAAACTGTCTTCCTTCAATCCGTGTTGAAAATAAATCACGTAATGGCATTCAAAAGCCGCCCGGCGACGTCTTACAAAGGAGTTATTGATATATCCCCACGTTTAAATCACGTTATCCCAAATATCGCATGGGCCTTTGCATAAGAAATGAGAAACGTGAGGTAAAGGTTTTTTGATACAGACATATTGCATGAAAGTCACGCCAGCCGATGAGGCTCTGCCGCTAATAAGATTGAATCCCAGATTTAATCCCGAAGGAGAAGATCAATTTTATTATTAGCACCAATTTCATAGCATTTTTCTCTAGATTAATCTCCAGTCGGCTCTGCTACCTCTTGACTTTCTGAAAAGATATGACGGCTATTTTCTTTTTTACTCGGTGCATTAATGGTCTTCTTGGCCTCTGAGTCTCTATAATTGTTTTATAAGATCGTCGCTTCATATCAGGTGTCCCAACTCCTGGCCTATTAAAGTAAAAGACTACACTAGTTTAGTTAACCACTATATTATATCAGTATAAAGGATTTAAAAAAAATCTATGTACCACAAAATTTATATTCCATGCCGACTTTTACGGCATCTGCGTAATAAAATAACAAGTTTCTTAATGTGGACGTAAAGAGTGTACGGGTACGAGGTTATGTCTTTTCCAGACACCGCAGAGTCTCTTGGAATTAATCCAAGAGCTAAGTAAATCAAAAGACACCGCACTCAACTACTATAATGCTATAAGCGCCATCTAGCGTCCTCAGAGTGTTCGTTAAAATATAACACTTCAATTTAGAACAATATTACGTGTTTCCAGATGTTTTTATGGGGATTAATAATTAATGTGAATTGTTACATGTAAACAGATTTTAAAATGTAAGAATGGTATATTTTACAAATACTTATACGTGCACTGAGATAAATTTAATTTGAAGAACAAATTAAAATACTTTCTTCCAATGACATCCTACAGCATGATCATTTAGTATAAAAATAAAAAGTTAGTTTATCAAAGCAACACCTAAAACAAATTATCTTTTAGTAAAAGAGTATATCAAAATTGCAATTTTTAAAATTAAAACCCGAAACAATCACACGAAAATAAATTACTTTTTTATTTCATGTTAATATTAAAAACTTCATCAGAGTAAGAGGGAAGAGACAGATAAAATGAAATAAAAAGAAGAAACTCCGCGCGAACTGGAAGGTGTATGCAATGAGGGAAATGTGCAAAAAGCACTATAATATTTATGCCTTAATGCAATGTAATTTGCATTTGCCACGTTATGTATTAAAACTATGAAATTCAAAAATAAACTCTCGCATAGGAATTAAACTAATGTTTCCGACGTTTCGGTTACTTTACAGCGCTCATGAGGGGGAGGGGACTGAGGCGTCCGACGTTTCCAGTACTTTACAACGCTCATGGTGACTCGGGGGACTGTGGTGTCCGACGTTTCGAGTAATTTACAGCGCTCATGGTGACTGGGGGGACTGAGGTGTCCGACGTTTCGAGTACTTTACAGCGCTCATGGTGACTGGGGGGACTGAGGTGTCCGACGTTTCGAGTACTTTACAGCGCTCTTTTACTTCTTCAGCGCTACTTTAATTACTGGGGGGGACTGAGGTGTCCGACGTTTCGAGTACTTTACAGCGCTCATGGTGACTGGGGGGACTGAGGTGTCCGACGTTTCGAGTACTTTACAGCGCTCTTTTACTTCTTCAGCGCTACTTTACTTCCTGGGGGGGACTGAGGTGTCCGACGTTTCAATGCCAGCTCTTTATATAGAGAAAGTCTTTTTTCGAAAGACAAAGAGAAAGGTAGCAATCAATATCCATATTTTTTCCTTTCGGTATAATGCAATTGTCACAAAACCAAATTGTTACCAAGAAATAATATAATAGGAGTTAATTATTAATACAAATGATTGAAAACAGCTTTTATATTTGTGGCTTGTAGATAGTGCGGTCTGCTGTCGCTAATGCATATCGTATGATTGATTTAGGATTAATTTATACATGTAATTTAATATATTGAACGCATAAACACAAACTAGGCCAGATATGGCACTTGCCGTCAACCTATTTTAGGGGCCTGAAAGGCATATGATATATTTACTTTATTAGTAGACTCTAAAAAGTTTCTAATACGAACGTTCTTAATAACATGTGCTAAATGGGAAAAGTTATTAATTTTCTTAATTCACTATTAATTTATGTATCCTTTGTTCAACATATATACTGACAACAGTTACTTCTTTGGATGTATATTGCTAGTGGTGGTGCACATCGGGCGAACCGTTAGCCTATTTGCCCTCTTTTTCATAAAACAATCAATTTGAGACCCCTGCACAATGATATAATACAAAATATAGCAGATATGTCATCAGCGGTCGAAAACTGAAGACTTGAAAACGTCCCACGGACGTTTATCTATCGTTTACATCATGTGTTTACTTTACTAGAGTGAGAAACACTAGCTGTCATCTTTTTTCTTGTTATTTTAATTACGCTATCCTTTTCATGCTATTCGAAATGTGTGAATGTTGCTGTCACTGCTTAACAACACATTTGACCGATGTTTTTGTATGCGTATATAATATATAATAAAGTATATTATTGTCCTGTACCACATACTCATGTATATTAAACGGAATGTTAAATTAACTTATACATTTATGTTTAAGCTTTACACGAACTAACCGTAAGTTAGCACAGCTGAAAACGTTCACATAAAGCATATTGTCATCTCAGTTTTTTTTTTTTCAGAGAGAAAAATAGAGATAACAACATATTTAATGCGAATGTTTTCAGTATCGCGAACTCACGGTAACAATGACTTTCACAAAAGGGCCGCAAAATAAATTCAGTTGAGAGCTTGAAGCTTGAAAATTCTACACGCCATCGTTTACCCGCCTCATCAACAATTCATTTATCACCCTTTATCTAATCCGTTGTTATGTTAATTTCCTTATTGTGCGTAATATATGGCGATAACGCCTATTCTCCCATTTTTTAATTAAAACTGAAATTAATGTTTTAACGATCAATATTTCCATTTAACACTGGATGACAGGCGGTCGATCTTTATGGCGGTCAATGGGGGAGGCCTACGTCCAGCAATGTGCTACTATCGGCTGAAAAAGATAAATAAACCTTTTTCCTGTAATAAACATTAGCATGCCCATAATCCAAAGTCAGGATAGGAAGACATCTCGGATTTCCATTTGGCACGATCTTGGCACCCCCCTTTCGCTTCATCGACATCCACACATATTCGTTGGTTACAGGTTCTCCTTATATAACGTTAATGATGTTGCTTTTGCTGTAAGACCTGTATTTTTATTAAAAACATTCCTTATGAAATCTTGCAAGGTGGCAAAAACGATGATAGTTATATAATAATGATGATGATGTATGAATGAGCTACCTGTTTTAACGAACTCATACCATTATCTCACGAATTGTATGAAAATCGTGATGGTCTCGATATATTTTTATTTCATTCAGGTAGACTTGTATGATTAATAGGACTATGTGAATGACTGAAAAATATTATACAAGTAGTAGGCTACTGGTATAATATTTTTCAGTCATTCAGATGCCTGATTTCATTTCGACAAGGGTCCATTTGCATACAAAGTGGCAGTTATACTTGATTGTTGTATTCGCGAGGTCGATTCTGACCCACACCCCACACATATATATGAACATTGGCGAGGATTGTATTAGTATTTAATTTTATTTGTATAAAAGGAACACCGATTGTTGTTGGAGTTGCGGAAAATAGCCCCCTACAAACTAACTAACTAACTAACTAAATCTGTTGATTATCAGACCATGAGTCCAGACGTATACTACATAAAAATGTAACATAAAGAGAAACCTAAATATACAAAATTAGTAAATGTACACGTAAAATAAATATTAATTTCTGATTAAAAAATTGCACCAATAGACACCAAATGTAAATATGTTTACATATCACCAGATCCCTATTCGTTGTCAAAATTGAAGCCACTTAAGTCACCGTCGACTTGGCGAATTGTCGAATGAAAAGTCGAATTGGCGACTTAGTAAAAATCCTGCAGTCAGACGATTCCCGCGGTAGATTTCAAAATCTCCGTATTTGTAATAAAAAAAAAAATGGTATGTTCTGTTAAATCGTGTGAATAATCAACTATCGTAAATATTTTTATGCAACTAAAGAAGAAAATCTAGCTTCATTTTTCTGCAACTAAAGAAGAAAATCGAGCTTCATTTTTACGCAACTAAAGAAGAAAATCTAGCTTCATTTTTATGCAACTAAAAAAGAAAATCAAGCTTCATTTTTATGCAACTAAAAAACAAAATCAAGCTTCATTTCTATGCAACTAAATGCCATTCGCTTCTAAGTTCTTCTAGAAATTGGCAACGCATCTATAATTATTTAATTGAAGTAGATTACGGTATACGGATCGTCAGTCACGTAAAATATGATCAATCGATTATCTCTTTTCATGAAAATGTAGATGTATAAATGTAAGAATTGTAAGCACCCTGCTTAGGCCTGGTATGAGAAGGGAAGAATGACATGTGAAAAGAAGAGCTTTAGATATGAGTGTGGAGATTATTCCGGTAGGAGTAGGTCTAAAAAAGATGGTGGATTGTGTGAAAGTTGACATGATTAAGGAATTAGTGATAGTTACGACTGTAATGACAGATGCTAGATTGAAGTTAAAGTCAAAACCAGTTGTGCAGACCGCACATAAAATGGGGTGAAAGGGCGGGGAGATGACATAAATATTAGAATTGTAAATCTCATCCCGATTTCATGTCAGCGAGTGAGTGGACCAGATTTTGATTATATACGTGATATGATTTGTTTTGGGATATGCCGATAAGCGTACAATCTATACGACAGTCGGCGCAATAACGACTCGCCTCGGGGATATTGCTGCAATTTATGCCAACAAAATTCTAAAATTAACTAATGATATAAAGTCTAAGATTGTAAAGTAGTGACACTCACACAATTATTCACACGATCACTGTTCGAAATTACGTATTTAACAATGTTTCATACTAAAGCGGTTATCGATGACTGGGAGTATTGATAGCCACATTCACCCAATGATCGCCTGGGAGAATCGCATTTTAAACCTGATACGTTATTATTGGTTAATTTATTAAACATTAAAGAGTAGTTTGCCGCGTGAATACACGAAAATTACGATAATAATAGAAGACATGAACATTTATGAGATATCGTAAGGATTGACATTACCTCATCTTCAATATAGAGGGCGAACAAGTACAAGTTTTAAGTATTATAAGTACGAATGTTATAATACTTAAGAGTATAGAAAATTACAGGATACCTATCATCCCGAAAATTAAAAAAAGTTCTTGAGGGATGGAAAAATATAACCTAATATAGGTTGCCGCAGTAATTCTGTATGTCATGACAATATCAACTTCTTCACATTTACTTACATTACAACTTATTGACATTCACTTGTAATGCCAAGTCGCGTAAGCAAAATCAAGTTGCAAAAATGTCCAACGAGAAAAATAAGATATGAATTAGCGCGAAGCCACGGGCAACGGCTAGTGTCTAAAATTATTTATATATTATTACAGTTATTAAAATAACATTAGAAAATTCATAACAAAAACATTGATTTTTCTTTCAAACTGTTAAAATATTTTTTGATCCGCGTTTAAACCCTTTTCATACCGCATCAGATTAACTCTTATCTTAATGGTTTGCTTAGGTTCTACCTTCCAACACAATGTCAGCTTAGTGACCGTAGCTTTCACTTCAATGTATTTCAGTTAAAAGTTCTTCAAGGATTAAGTCAGTACTAAGTTAGTTCAGTTAAACAGGAACTCGCCGGTGGACCTGCCTAAGTCGACTTTACATACCATTTGTTTCACACAGTTACAAAGTGGAAAAGAATGGTTTGTTGGTACCATTCCAAGCGAAACACATTTATTTTTTTTAAATAATAACGATTACGTGAATTGATCAGTAACGTAACGATGGGTTACAAGGTATTTTATAGTTAATTTAATAAAGAAAAACAAGAAATTTAAGCAAGTTTAGTTTAGGTGTTGTCTATTAGGTCTTTAATCAAGACCACGAGGACGCGCCGGCGAATCCGCTCGGTAGCCCCGGCTATAATAGGGCTATCATTGTCTCTTCTGGTTGCAGTTGCAACCGAAGGGACCCTCGGGGTCGTGCGCGGTTAGGGTGGGGGCCCTGATCGCCCTGCAAGGCGATCCCGGGAAGACGGCAACATGGCGTGG
>JWHW01003276.1:119270-129529 GCA_000931545.1 Papilio glaucus
AGGGGAGCGCCTGCTCCCCAGGGTCGCGCGCAAGCTCAATGCAGGGGGCACTGGTGCGTTCCACCGGAGATCCCGGAGCCCCCAACTATCGCACTCGAAGATGGCCGGTTGGACTGGGGGGTTTTAGTGAGTAAAATCTCACATAACCCTGTCTTTCCCCCAGAAGCAGGGTATCTTGGTTAAGATATAGTTGAGTGCACTTATTTTTACAAATAACAAGATCTGAAAATCTATAAAAGACATTGGGGCTAGTTTTCACAAATTTTACTAGCCCGTTAATGTAACGAAAGCCATATCAATAAAGACCGTGGAGTGTAACAATAAAAGATGGTACGATAGAACGAAAATTGTTAATTTCGAAGCAAATTGCCAATCGCATGCCAGAGTGAACAATTTACGCGTCAATTACAATTCCAGCTACTGTTTTGTTTTCTAGAGATGGGATTAAGTGTCGCGACATAAGACTTATTCTTGTGTCTATTTTAGTAATATTTATATTATCCTAATCAATAATATAAATACGAATGTTAGTTTGTTTGTTGCGCTTTAACACAAACGTCGAACGCTTAACGCCTCAACCGATATCACGAAATGTTGTACTAACGTTGTCAGAGGTATAGAAAATAACAACAACCTTTTATCCCGATAATAAAACTGTTCCCGAGCTAAATAAATTTTTCAGTGACAATATCGGTTGCCATGGTAATGTTTCATGTTTTGACAATAACAACTTTTTGACATACGTAACCTATAATTCGAGTTATTTTTTTTCGAGTTTTACTATACGCGGAATCATCTTACAATACCTTCCAAAATGAGAAACGAATACTTGCGAAGCCGCGGGAAACTATTAGTTTAAGCACAATCAAAGGATGATCAGCATCTACTTGATTTATGAATTCTTTTAATTTGCAAAAAAAACAATGGAAGCTGGAAGAAGTATTACACGACTACCTATTTGACTACATGATAATATCATCAGTGGTAGTTGTCGTTGGTGTTTCGTGAACTGATGTTCTTTCCTATAATTTTCCATACGCCTATTATGAATGTAGAAAGGACTACGTACACAAAAGTATGGCAGAAGGCAGGCCTTCTGCCACTGCAGTGGCAGTATCAAGCGGTTGCCGTAGCAATTTGAAATTAAGCTATGTAAATAAAATGAATGATTAATTTGGAATAAAATTTAAATAATAAAATACAGTTATGTGAAAATTAATTTCAATCTACGACAGCGTTAATTTCGAAAATAATTAATATACATCATAGACAAAGCAGTATAAACAGAATGAAATTGAGCAACACAATTTCACTAGGACGAGACAAGAATATTAATTGAAAGATTATGTTCACTATGGCAATAACGTCGTCGAGAGCATGATAATCACGTTACCGGTCGGATACCTTTTGTGTTTAGCTATAACTAAAGAGACCTGCTATATATATTATATTATAAGCTATAAAATAAAAATAAAACAATATTAATTAAATGAAGTAACATTAGATTACCTTAGCGTGAGTATTCACGGTCACGGAAACTTTATCGACCGTGTTTGGTGCCAGTGTTAAAGAAAGGCGATTTCAATTAAGTTGTATGAAGTACTTGAGATGACGAAGTAATTAAGGTATTAATTAATAAACTCAATAATACCCGTAAAATTACTTTATTTTAAATATAGATGGAGTACTCAACGTAAGCCTCATTCGAAAATCAGATAATATAATACCACAGGTTATGCATAATGTACGAACTCATTAAAAGAAATTGAGTTTATGGAAATGTTAATGCTGTCAAGTATTCTGCGCTAGTGCTCAAATGTTCACAAAAAGACAGTTAAGTTTACCGCAATATAGTTAAATTTAAGCGTTCATTTACAAGAGCAATTCTCAAATTTTATTTAATTTTGCAAGTTCTAGTTTCACAAGTAGGTTTGCGAGTTTTTGGCATGCCGGGTGAAATTGTACGAACTTTTTACTTCGCCATATTACACTCTAATAGGGACGTGAGTAGGACAAAAAATAATCATTTTCTTCTCGTTTATTTTATATACTTAAAATGTAACGCAATACTTACTCGTATTTAATATGTCTTTTAAACAAATTGAGACTATATGTTAATAACTTAAATATATTTTAAACTAGTGGTAATTACCCTTTCACAAAAGAATATAGGTGAGGTGAGTTTTTGCCATAATGAGCCAGAAAGAGTAAGGTACAATATGGACTACGGTCGTACTGTGCCGACCCCACATAAAAAGTGGGAAAAGGGCAGGGAGAAGAAGAATGTATATGTATGTATGAGTGACCGTTCTTTTGTGACCTCCTGCAGCTTAATCAGCTTCACTAAGATGGCTTGGTGGCTATGGTGACTCACTATTACCACCTATTAGTGGCTTGCTTGTTTTTATTGTTTTAAATTAGAAGTATAATGAGATAGATTGGAACAAGCAAGCCAAGATAGAAATCTAAAAAGATAGAGTCTGATTTTACATCTTGTACTCTTAGGGGAGGTTTCACCGTTGAAAATGAACATTCGACCTAAACTAGGTTTACGCGTTTAACGGAGTCTAGAGCTCCAAATTGAATTTCACAAACAAAAACTAAACGCAGTTATGCTTTACGACACTAAATTTCGTTTTCGTAAACGCGATCAAATTGCAGCTGGTGAAATCCGTTTAACGAAAACCAAGATTAGAATCGAACTATAAACTAGATTAAGCAAAACGTAGATTTTTTAAACTTATTTTCGAATACAAACGGTGAAATAAAAAAAAAACTGCCTCTCAGTTTAACAAAATCTTTTCAATAAATTGATGCAATTTACGTGACATCGTCTACAGATATTTAAGTTCTATAGAGAATATACTGAGGGTTAAATAATTATCATTATTGGTTTACTTAACAACACAATACATCTCACAAACTGTTGTAACGGACCCCATAAACTCACCGCATCGCACCTGCACACAAACAATGCTAAGTAAGTACTGGAAATGACCGAAGTTGCAAGAGATTCATAAAATTACATCGATTTTATTTAGTCAAACACATAAACGATTTTCTTTTATATTGAATAAGCCAGCCTCTTGACCACGATCCCACTTGCTGTAAGTGGTGATGTGATCGAAAGATGGTACGCACTAGTTTAGTAACAGCATATTTACTCTTCTCCTGAAGGTAGTTGGACGGAAATACCGACGCTGGCAACTTATTCCAATCTTTTGCAATCTAAATTCATCCGTGTCCTAATCGTTTAAAAATTTCATAATAATTTAAAACAAACATTTCATATAATGCGTTTCGGTTTATAGATATCTTCTTTTTATTACTAAATTTTATAAAATATTTCATTGTTCGTTTGTCCCGAATAAACTCAAAGATTACTGAACCCATTTTTTCACCACTAGAAAGCTTAACAAGTAACTTAGGTTATGTTTTTTTGTCCATCTACCTGGGCCAAGCCGAGGCGGGTTGCTAGTAAAGACAAAAGTTGGAAATGGCGGCGATACATCGTAATTCTTCATTGCACTTTATTAAAATTTATAGATATTCCATATTCTACTGTTATTGATTACATATATAAAAACTTATCAGCTACATCCATAATCTTTATTACCAAAATCAACACATAAATTCTTTCAGTACCTTTTCATAGTCTTCTGAACTATGTGTTGTTCGCAAACTATGTGTTGTAACTACATATGTGTTGGTAAGATTTTCATAATTAAATCTAATGAACGTATTGAACATAGAACAAATATTTTTCCGGACGCCATTTCTTCACTCTTCTAGAAAGTCTATAGCGTTGTTCGACCTCGCTGCGACCCACTTCACCCGGCCGCGTCGACTCATTTGTCATGTTAATGCTTAAGGCTATGCAAAGGATGGACCTAAGATATAATGACAATTTTGCACGTATAATATTAATTATACAACATGAGTTTATATATAATCGTCATAACATAATCCGCTTCAACCGCCTTATAGTACGTATACGTTTTTACCACTTGAAATAATCAGCTTAGAAACAATCATTTAATTTGTAAATCGACTTGGCAACCATTCAGTTTGAAATACGTTGAATATTGTTGAAGTTGTAGCCCGAGCTCCCCTGTTAACTGAACTCAAATTAAACTATTGGATTTCATTAGAGAAACTGCTTTAGATGTAAATCTTGACATACAACAACAATGAATCACTTAGGCTACGTTAATTAACTGCTCGCAAACTGTAGCCCTGTTAACGAGTTTCCGAATTTACATTAATTGAGAATTTACCGGTTAATAATCACAATATAATTATTGATCCGGCTAAGACACTTCTGGGCGAGGTGCCAGACTATCCAGCCGCTACACCGGTCCATACCCTCGGTGTAACGGCTCGGCACTTTATAAAATAAAATTAGCCAAGTAAAATAAAAAAACTTTTTTCAGATTTGACTGGTGGAGCCTACAGGTTAGAAATTAAAAAAAAAAAACACAATAGACAAGAGGAAACTCAACTTCGATTACCAGTTGATCTTCGATTATCTAGTTATGTTCAACGAGAACCCCATTTCTGATCAGTTCTTCTCCTCGCCAACATATTCCTCCTTACTCCTAGTCTGACTGTACTTCATCGTAACTTATTAATCCAGTCTTCAACCCTTATAACATTCACTTGTAACTCTGGGTACTCCTAATTAAGCCCTGTTACCCCATCCCCTCTGAATGCAACGTTGTCGCTGTAATTTATTAACTGGCACCACATGGGTTTAATCGTTAAAAGTCGTCCAACCGTTTTTCGTAACTGTAACACGCTTTACCACAAACATGTAGTAAATTTCGCTCGGATTACATGTTTAACCCCCAGTTAATAGTCATGTTAAATTTTAACACTACATATGAACGATATTACTACTTATTTTTGACTTTGTCTAAATTTGGCTGACCTTACCTTTAGAAGTGCGTGCTAGGATAGCGCCAAACGGGAATCCGTAATCTACGCCTACACCTCTAGGTTATGGGCATGAGAGCATATTTATTTATTTAAAGCGGGGCAAGGGGAGAGAATGATGATTTCAAATCGATTTAATTTAAATAAAGATTTCGGATTCAACGTGAACGCTGACAAATTAGGTATGTACATAATTGTAATGGATACGGACAACCCTCCTTTCGTGTCTGAATCCTTAGCAACGGCGCGTTCGTGTGAATAATAAATATCAAATTATTAACAGTCGCTTATCATTATGCATGATGGATAAACATGATCTCTATAGAAAGGCCAGGATTACACATTACGAAATGTTCAAAGATATTGCTTCCGCAACAAATTTAGTAATTGATTTATACCAAAATGTATGGATGCAGAAGAAGCGAAAGAGGTGTGCCAGGATCATGCCAAATGGAAATCCATAATCTTCTACCCCTTTAGGTTACGGGCATATTTATATTATTTATATCCCAAAAGTATGACTGTTGTCGTACACTTTTAATACCCCGCGGATTCGCTTGCGTTAGTTATTACAACTGAAACAGCTGATGCTACACTCAATCGATTATTGAACTGACTGCCGGTAGTTACTTATTGAAACACCAGATGGCATATTAATTAGGATAATGTATGATGTTCGAACGAGTAAGAAGGTTACTTCTTTTTAAAGTGCATCGCCGACAAGCGGAGTTTGGCAGGCAGTTTCCTATTTTCATTCGAACCAAAGCAAGCAGGTAATCAGGTCAATTGATGACAGCTGCCCATGAACGTCTGGGAATACCAGAGGCATTGAGATTGACCTTCCTTGCCTTGAAGTTTGCCCCATTCGTAACTCTGTTATTGTTGCAGATATTTATGGGTAATGGCGGTCACGTCGCACCAGGCGAACAACAATGAATTAAGATATGAAACCTGCATGGTATACAATAAATTGATTATTATCTAATGGCATAGCTACCAGGTATTCGAAACCAAATACCAAGAAATTTGAAGTGTAAACAAAAAATAAACTTGAAACAATGACTATCAAGGCACAATAACCTTCCAAGGGAATAGTAAACGAGGCCGCCTAATTACAGAGCACGGCCGCTTATTAATTGCCTGTAAAACTAATGGAACGCTCAAGAATTACATTATAATATTTATTACTTTCCGTCTGATCAATATTACAGAGGGACGACTTGTTAATAAAGATGCAAATAGCAGACTTGATTTCTTTTGTAAGTAAATACAACAATAGTCTTGAGTAGTTATGAATTCTCGCGGATCGACTATAATATGCAGATAACTGTAGAGAAAATCTTAGGTTTTATTTTCAGCTCTACAAAATACTTTTTATCGGGTCTGATTATTTCCCAACACATGATTCATAACACTGTTGATTTTGAAATGAAACGCTTTTAAATAATAATGATTAAACATTGGTGTATATAAAAATGGGCATTTATTACGCAACATCAATCTATTTGATATAATTTAATTTAAATTTTACTTACTTACGAAACATATTTTTACGAAAAAATCGGTTCACCTGATGTTAAGTGGCCAGTGTGAGATGTGATGTGAAGCAGCTGTGGACCGATTGAAATAGTTGAAATATACAAGACTCTCCCGCTTTAATAACGTACTACTAAAGTGGTAAAATTGTGATATGATATGTGAATAAATATTAGGGACATTTCTATAAACCGCAAAAAGTGGTTTGGATTATTACAGAAGATTAAACTATAATGGTAATAAGGTTAATTATTGGGCCACAGCTAATTTGGACTGATTTATACTAACCGCAGGTCCACTATACCTGCGGTTAATATAAACAGATTGTGTAATGTTGTATTAATTGGATGCCCCATTATAGAGTGTACCCGAATGACCAAGCTTTTTTGGTAAAACGTGTTTTTTGGTAATTATATTTAGATACGAAACGGAACTTGAAAAAAAAGGAACTTTAAAAAAATATCGGACTAAGGACTCCTTTATCTAGTTTTTCATTGCCTGAAAACAGGGATAAAAGAACATATTCTAAAAATGAATCCATGCTTGATCGCTTTATCGCCCCCGAAACCCCCTGCGTACAAAATTTCATGAAAATCCTTTAAAGGATAACAACAACTTAAACAAATGTTAGTAAAATCTTTTCCTTTACCCGACATTGACTGAATCTGCATAGGCACCTCCTTCCAAGATCTTTTGCACAATTCTTTTGATTTTTTTTTTTGTAAATATCAGTTGAGTCCAATTAATAAGTAAACAAAACAAGATTGCCATCATAAATTTGGACAAAGTTATTTCAGACTTTTGACGAGGGCGATGAAATTAAGTTTTTAATTATTATCAGAAATTCCAAGGTCAGCGAAGAAATCTTTTCTTTTGTGAACAATTTGATCGCTTGAAATAAACATCTGTTACATTTTAATTAGATTTCAACACATGTATATAAAACAATGTTTTCAGGTGTTTTATATTTATTTCAATAAGAGTCCAAACCTTTTTTAATGAGGAACAAAGTAGCTGGAAGTGGCAACGCATCTGTAACTGTTTTGATTGTCAGGTATGTTGAGGTTACTTAACTAATCATTAGGATGACCAAAAAAAATGTAATATTAGTTTAACAAACCAAGAAGCGAGAGAGGTTTGCCAGGATCGTGCCAAATGGAAATCCGTGGTCTCTGCCTACCTCTCTGGGTTACGGGCGTGAGCGCATATTTTATTTTATTTTAAACCAAAGAAAAACTTTATACAATAGAAATAGTGAAACATACGTTATACGCAATTTAATAACAAAACTTTGTAAAAGAATGTTGAGCATTCTTGTTGACAGCCATTAGAGATGGAAGGAACAGTTGGGAGTAATCGTTAAAGTTTGTCTGTCTGTCTAGACACGGTTATTGCTACAGTCACCAATATATTACGATCGCATGACGATGATAATTTTTATACATGTGTTTTACTAACGTCTGAAATTTTAAATGATATACACAAACAGATTTGATTCTTGTTTGGATATATTTTTTTTGCAATGTGGATATTTGAAAATGATGAATTAAATAGAATCGATGAAAATTTAAATGAACGCTGTTATTTTCAACTCCTAATGGGTGAAATATGTGAGATTATTAGACTTGGTTTATATTTATAAGGGGTGTGTTTTTGTGACGTATACTTTAAATCGAATCATAGTTTCCCGCGATACGAACGAGGGAAATCAATCAAAGCAAACACAAGCAGCCACCTAAAACGTTACGTTAAAAGCTTTTAGAGGTGCCGAAAAAACATCGATGTATTCATTTCATCGTTTCAATTGCTGTAAAACGTTACTTTCGTTAAATGAAACACTCTATTTTAGGAACTGGAACTGTAATATATTCTTTTCTTTTACTTGTCTTACTTATCTGGAACTTATCTTTCTAATACATATATGTCACCGACCGACTGTCAGAGCAGGCACTTTATAATTGGACATTATAAACGGTCGGCACAGAAAAGAAACACAAGCACTTTCTCAGTAGTTCGTTAAACTGACAATGTGCCGACCGTTTAGAATTTTCCTAGCCCGATTTTAAACTGCCTGTCCTTACAATCGGTCGGTGACATATACTTCGGAATAGCTACGCGTATTGCAACAGGTATGCTTTCTTGTTACCATACATTTATTTCCTTTTAATCCTATAAAAGTAGTCAATGAGGAACGGTTCTCCACAAACTCTTATTGTATCTTTGTATAAGATTATTTCAAGTTCGTCGCAGCTTACTTATTAAGCGTACCCTTATACACGAGGCATTCAACAAGGGTCGTAATTGTATCCCTTAATCAATGAGGCGACAGATTAAATGTAAACAGATTCAAAGAACGCCTGAAAGCTTTCTAAACATTTTGTACAAAGTCAGTTGTGAATTCAAATTTAGTCTTTTACTTATTTTAATCATTTTTAATTTCATTTCTTCTAAATCTTTCACAGAAAATAAGACTTCATAGGTTTTAGAATAAGTAACTGTTTTTTCCAAGTCTTAGGTTCGATTAGAAAATTATAAATGTTTTTGTTGTTTTGCGGGTCTGGCTGGATCGTGTTGAATTACTATAGAATAATACTTTTCACACCGACTCGTCAATTTGACAATAATCGCAAATCAAATCACAAGGTCGCGTAACGTTTGGGGACATCGTTACATGAGAGAGAAAAAACATATATCTCTTGCAGGTGGAGCTTTCATTAGAAGGCGACACTTAATGCGAAGGGATAAAAAAGATTAGGCGATATTTGGTAGAAAGGAAAATGAAGGGTAAGTATAGTTTCGGGTGAACAACATGCGTCAGCAAAATGCCTATTTGAATTTGCAACAGTTTCGACGAACTTTTATTTTCAGTTATTTTTCTTTGTATTCAATTTTGAATTTAATTGTTAGTCACAAGTGTTTACTTTTAATGATTATTTACTTTTAAACTATTTTCGCACCTGCCCAACTGTTTTGAGGTTTAGTTTCAGTAGATCTGTCATTAGCGTTCAAAAAGTGAAGAGCAGAAAACGTCTAATCGAGACGTTTTTTGTTCATCTTACATTTACGCTAAGTGACAAACACTAACTGTCTTCTTTTTTTATTATTTTAGTTACACTATCCTTTTTACACCTTTCGAAATGTTGAATGTTACTGTCTATGTCTTTGGAACACGTTTGACCGGTGATTTTGTACGCGTATCATAGTATAAAATATAATTGTTTGTTTTGTTCTAGTTTTTAGGTCACACATAAATGTTATCTTGCAACTGCATTTGAAGCATATTAAAATAATTGCTGCAAACCGAGCGACCTCTGATGTTATGCAAGAGAAACTAAACCGCAAAACATAAATGAACACATAACAATATTCTGAATGGGACAGAACTGCTCACATTGTTAAAGATAATGTGGTGAGTATACGTACGTAATTATTGTTGCATTCTACTATGTAACCACATTAACAGTATAATAACCGAGAAATTTTTTTAAATACAAAGAAAGATATCATAGACATTTATGTAGTTTAATCCGTAGGCATTTAATAGTGAAGCCAAGGTTTACATGGAAACTTTGTGCGTGATCCTTCCTAAGCTAAAAGGAAGCAAGGAAGTAAGGGCTTACTCGATGTTAACTGATCACTGTTACATCCTAGCCTGCTACAACCGCAACAATCAAACGGACCTAGGACATCAAAGAAGCAGGATAGAAGCTTTTTAAAAAAAAAAACAAAAAAAAACATTGACAGTCATTGAGGACTGACGTTAGAAGTGAAAACAACAACGACAAAAG
>JWHW01003276.1:152647-187291 GCA_000931545.1 Papilio glaucus
GCAGAATGATATAGTTGAAAAGGCAATTATAATGTACATTAAATTCTCTTGATAATTAACACATTTAAATGGATACGGATTCATACCAAACACGAATAATAGCGTAGTAAGAGGCGTATGCGTTTTAATTATTGTTTCCTAAGGAAAAAATGGTTATTGTGAAACAACCATACAAGACAAATATATGTCATCGCGGACTTTTATTTAGCTTATTTAAAGGGCTACAAATATTTCATACATCGTTTTAATGTAAGTCCTATAGTTTTGCCTACGTAAGCCAAGAAAGTAAAACTCAGGGTTGTCATATTATGCATTATTGACCAATTGGCGAGCACTAGCTGTCGAACAAAAAAAGATTCATCGAAATCGGATCATAAATCACGGATCGATGTACATACATAAAAACAAACCAAACGAATTGATAACCTCCTTCTTTTGAAGTCGGTTAAAAAGAATCTCGTGATGCTTTAAGATGCTGTACCGATGTACTTCGTTTGGGATTTAAAGTTAAAGAGTTGACGTTTTTTCTAAATAGATGACAGCACTTAGTAATCTTTTTATAAAATATTTTGTTTTTAAATTTCAGCGAGAATGTTAGGTTTAATCTAATACGAAAAGAGTCGTTAAACGTTTCACATCGACGATAATTTTCTATTATTAAGAAATTTAAATGTGAAAAATCCTTGGCGTAGACATAAAATGTCACAGTCATCATTTGGAAAATAATATTCAAAAAATCAGTTGTCTGAAGCAACAGCCATCAAATCGAGGTGGTCGAATTAACGAAACTATCGTATGCCGCTCGTAAAAACTGCAGCTATTCTAATGGGAAAACCTCCCCTAATTATTTACGTACCCATTAACTACTATGTATTCGTACTACGAAAACGTAAATAATGTTAATATTCTCACTGACTCCTCTGATAAACATACATTTGTTATCGATCGATACCGACGGATGTCAACTGCGACCCAAAAAAATATCATCCTATGTGTGATACATCAACTCGCATATTTTATTCATGGGCTGCCTATATGGGCGCTTGCAACACTTGGCGTATCACACGTTTTGATGCCACTAAAATTTACTACCAACATCTGAAGGGATTTTAAAAATACATTAAAGAGGTTGTATATTGTCAGTTATATTGAGAAAATACACATGAACATGACTCGCTACCGACTTTACTAATTGGTAGAGTTGGTAGCTGTGCATCGACCACATTAGTAAGATTAAATACCTAACTGGCATTACGCGTGGATAGATGTGAAAGAAGTTAGAGAGGTTATAACACACTCAAAATGTGAAAAAGTAAGAGAAGAGTACACAGAAAATGTAAGTATATATTTGTAATTTCTGACGCAATTGTGGTTGCAAACGTTTCGCATTATTTTTTTAAAAATAGCTCTATTTAAAAGATCAAGTCCAAAACTACTAGTTGCGAGTTTTGTAAAGCCAAGCTTTCAACATTTATACAGCAACAAGCTTATAAGTTATTCGCGTGCTGGGATGCAGTTTGTTAAGAAATTAGAATTGATGTTCTCCCGCATTGCGCTTTAAGTGTTTTATCTAACTAAAGATGTTAACATATAAATGTTTATAAAATAAATAAACTAATTGTGACAAAGTGAGTTATAGATTTTTGTTATACCTATTGAAGAAGAATGATTAAGAATTTCACTAACCGAAGACATCATGACTTTAGCCGGTAATTATCCTATTTTCACCGAAATCAGTAGATCTCGAAACATACAGGGACATATTATGCTTCGTCCAATGAGTGAGGTGGCCCAATTTTACTCCTCTTCCCCTTCACATCCTTTTAATAAGGAAAGGATGGCAAGCGGAAAATGAGAGTTCTATTACGTACAGTATTACCTCCATAGTCAAAAATAGAGGCAGGGAACGCATCTGCGACTCATTTGTTTGTTGGGATGTCTATGAGTAGCAGTCACATAACAGCAGGTGAACCGCTTGCTCTGTTGCCCCCAGCAATCTTGGACCTGTCGGAACTGGTGGATCGGTTCTTGTCACGGATGTAATAAAATTGGTTCTTGTCACGGAAGTAATAAAATTGGTTCTTGTCACGGATGTAAAAAACTCGGTGAAAAATCTTTGTCTAATCCAATACGTGTTAAACTCAAGAGACTTGATAACAATATTAAATTTGATTTTCAGATTCTCATTTTTAAAATAACCCCTTATCGTTGGTTATTGGGATTTTTTAAATTTAGGGTTGTTTTCGAGGCTGATGGTAGCCAATAAATTGCGTGACGGCTTGTTATCGAGTCGGGGGCAGTTAATTACGTTTGCTTTGAACGACGGATGGACGGCCCGCTGGTTATTGCATACGCTACAGGGTCCGTACATATAAATATATAGAATACAGTTCGGTGACCCGTTACTCTTCAATATGTATAGCTTTTGTGTTAAAACCTTAACCCTGCTATATTGCTGACCTAATACTTAATACCGAGGCCGAAATAAATCGGTAGTAAATAGGGTGCTCTTAAATTTGTTTTTATTTTCTATTAATTTAAACGTGTACTACTTGGAACTTGATTTGTAGTAGTTAAGTTAAAAGAAGTAACAACTGTACGCTTCTCTGTAGAGTATGAGCACACAGCTCATGAGCTCAAAGAGGAATACAAACGTTTCACTAACTCGTACAATTCGGAATTAATTATAGCACGTGATTTTGGCAGCGACCAAAAAGACAAGATGGTAGTGGAACGACCCCGTCACCCGGCCGCTGCCAGGAGCCTTGGTGTATTAACAGCGGCCTGCGTACATTATTTAGATACACGCCAAAGCACCGACAACGATCTCTTTATCCTAATATTTTATGGTACGATGGTACCAAATTGAATAACAGAGTTAGAATGAGATGAACAGACCACATGGATGACATACTTAAAAAAGTAGAGTAAGAGTTCTGCAACCGACGCGCCGGTGGACTGATTACAGCCTATGATGTTAATGATGGCTATAACTCAAAATTCTCTGTGCAATATAAATATCGTACGGTCTCTTATATAACGCTGCAATTGAAGCATAATTCTTGCCCGATACAACCTATTCCAGTCTACTTAATCATTGATGTGGTAGGTTAGAAGAAGAGAAGAGACCCAATTCCAATTTTCTTTCCTTTGTTAGAAAAGGATGGGAAGGTTTAAGCTGGGTAACGCATCTGCAGTTTGTTATGGATGCTTGTAACGTTAGTCAATTAATGTCAGGTGAACCGCTTGCTCGTTTTCTATCTTCTTTTATAAGAAAAATTATATCATTACGACTAACAAAGGACTAAATAAATATTGCAGTTTGCACGCACTCTTCCGTTCCCTTTAATGGAGGAACGTCGTTAATTAGCGCCTTGTCAGTTTTTTTCTTTATACCAACGTTTTATTTTGCACGAGGTATACATTCAATTGCTGTAACGTCTTGTTACATTGAACGATTGACGATTGACGAAATTAACGCGCCTTATATTTTCTGTAGTCGCAAAAGTGAGTAAAGTAATACTTTTTTTACATGGAAGAAGGTGGAAGAAGTGGAAGGTGGTATGGAGGAAATGAGTAGCAGCAGATACGTTGTCTTCCTTTAATGGACAGAAAAAGGTCGTTCCCTATACTTATTAGATAAGGATGGGATGGAGAAGAGGACTGAAATTGTGTATCCGGCACCACATTCTTCAGACGAAACGCAGAGGCATACTTTTATTTCACGCCTTTTTTCTGTAAGGTCGTGGTATTTCACCGGTCGGGTCGGCCATTCGTGCAACAGATGTTAATGTTGCGGACTCCACCACTGTAAAAGCACTACAGGAAATTGTGACTAAAAATAATGTAAATTACGAGGTACTCTAATTTTTTACAAATAGGTAATCTGATTTTGTTTAAACCACAGCGGTCGAAACTGCGAGGCGTAACTAGTTAAGTCATAAAATAAAGCTAAAAATTATTTAAAACAATATAAAGGCAGCACTTTTTATGTTTACCCTAATGCTGTAGTCTGACCTCATTTTAAAATATTTTCTATAATATCAATAGCACATTTAAAATTCATTAGTAATAAACGGAGCGTGTTTCATTTAAATTATTACCCAAGCTTTTATCGCAATTATTTTAAATACTAATTACTAAATATCACGCGCAATGGCTCTATATTTTAAAGTTCTAACATTTTTATTTCGCCATCGCAACCCCTTCAAATTGTTTATTCATCATCGTCTCTCAGGAATATCTAATACAGTGTTTAGACTGACGGGTGTAAAGGACGCTTTCTATGAGGTACGTAAAATTAAAATTAAAAAACAGTATACTCCATAAGGTACCTATTGTAGGGAGGCTACGCTAAATGGGTGAGGATAATATTTGTTTCTACCACGATCCACTACAGAGAAACACAGCGGATGGAATTATTGCAATCAATTCTTAAAATATCTACTATGTCATAAAATATGCACCACTCAGTCGATAAGCAAAAGTCTCTTTGTTTTTATTTTTGTCATTGATAGAATCTGGTCGCCTTGACAATGCATTTTAACTTTTACCGGAATTAAAAGGCGGCCAAGGTCAGTTTCTTAGTCTAATCTTCAATGGTTTTTTCTCAACTACAGTCGTTTTAATTCGTCCGTTCGCGTTTCAATCAGCAAATAGTGTAAAGTACTGCCGGATGTGTGGAACAGTGAGATGTTCGATGATAGGCACGTGCCTTGTTTATGACTACATTGCAGTGTAGCTCGGGTTGATTTCCCTTGAGCGTGGATTATGGAAAGCTTGCATAGCAGATGGCGCCTCGCGTCAAAATTAGTAAGGAACTTTTCGGTTTATAAGGAAATTGACGCAGAATTCAAATGTTACATTTGTAATGCTTGTAAAATGTAATATTAAAATCTACCCTTCATACAATCCATCGATTTTTGATTATCTTGGATTCGAACACACTACCTTACATTTCGCAGTTCGTACACTGAAGCTCTTAATCTCGAGGCGCTTTGTACTACTAATCTTGCCCACAAATTAAAACAATAACTTTTTTAATTCGGACGGGCTGCAAATGTTTCGTGAGGCGGGCGGCCTCGCTGCGGACAACTAAATAATTTAAAGAGGCCAGAACATGCTGAATAAATGAAATCCAAACACGCGCTGATTCTACTTTTTACCTAAAAATACATATTATAAAATGGTATAAATTATATCATTACTTAGGGCTTTCTCAATTCACGAAGTATTTAGTATTTGTAGACTGATTTGTAACTTTTATATGTCTAATTCCGACGATTTTATTACGAGCACTTCCAATACATAATATAATGTTTATCCAAGTATATGTATTTACATATATGTCCTTCACTCAATAAGTTCTTGTTCTATTCTCCATATCTTTAATATGTAATGGTAAATATTTAACCTGGGTTGAAGAAAAAAGAATGTCAACAACTTCCACATCTTATCCCTTATATTTTTGTTAATATTAGAAATGAAATATAATATAATCTATAATGTATACTAAAATTATTTTAATTTGTTCAAATAGCCTTTTATCCACAAAATTAACTATTCCTGAAGAATAAGAATAAACACAATAGCTTAATTTCCAGTATCGCCATGTTAACGGTATATATTTTGAGAAAGACCTGTAATTCGAATTTATTACACGCCGAATTAAATTACATAAAATTTTCACCAAGAAAAATAAGAAACAAACGCGTGCGCCATCAACTAGTGTCACATAAACACATACAGCCATTGTTTTAACATGAAAGAGTAACTTACGTAAATGTTAGTACGTTTGCCACCACTCTATTACTGTCATACGCCTCCCTATTGATTACGTTTCAGTAGGTGTAAAAAGTTAGACATTCGGGAAGCGTTTTCATTACTTCAATATTTATTAAGTTTCACGCAAACTAAGTGAAATGAACTAATTAACCTACTTACCAAGAAAGTTGTTCTAAGCACGCAATACATTATTGCTAAGTTAATGATTATTATAATATTTTAGTACATGATACGTAAATAATTATTGAATTCTCCTTTTATATATAGAAATTATATATAAGCTATAATTTACGTCGGCACAATATGTATTTGCCATCCGAATAGTCATATTCGTAGTCATCAATATTTATATAAGTTACATAGAATTACATGATAATAACGTGATACATCAGTTCAACTGACGCATTACTTCCACTGAAATGATCTTGAATCAGTAGTTCCAGTCAGTCGCATCCTAATGCCCCGCTTCACGCTCGCCCGAGCAGGCCTGGCGGCCGAATAGAATGCGGCCGCACAATTAAACTACCTAATGGATATTCGGGATCCTGAACTGATCCTTCAGAGTTTCAAATCTGTTAATTGAATTGTTTGGAGATAACTATAGAATTAAAATTATAATATGTCTGTGAGTTTATAAACAACGTTCATAACCCTTGAGTCCGAATGTCAAACGCGTCCTGTTCGGCGCAAGTCGAAACAATCAGAAGAGACTTTATCTTCATTTCTTTTTACTCTAAATAGTTAATACTCGTTATTTACGAGCTTGTATGTCGACCAGTCTCATATATGTACGTGTCGGAGCTATGAATGCCTCTTCAAAGTTGTATGACCTCTATCGTTATGATTGACTTGGCAGTTGTTGAGTATATTGTATATCAAACTGATTATATTACTTTAAAACATTTTAAACAAACATCACTACGCCTTGTTCGTTTTGTTTAGAGACTTTGTCGACTGCATCTTTGCTCTTACTTTGTATTTAGGCTAAGACCTGGCTGCAACTCGAATCCAGCTTTCGCAAGAAACTTTATTGCATCTGTAAGAGGCTTAACTAATTCTCTGGATAGATGGAATTCCTATTGCTGATGAAAGATAGTATTAAGCTTTTGTACGAATGAAAAATTACAATAGAATTCCATCTTAGTTCTAAGAGATTATAATTAATTAAAATCTTGATTTATTATAAGTTAACCGTTGAAGGCGGCTTCGCCCGATTGTGTGTGATAGTGATTGATCACTCAATTTTGCACAAAAATTAGTTAGTGACGAACAAAATATTTTTTTAACCTTCACAAAATAGCAATGTCACGTTTAGAATGTTAAAAACACAGCCCTTTAAAGACTGCCGACAGAATTGAAAACTCAAAACAGGTGAGAAGGCGCGACAATAGTTAAATAATAAATAAATAATCAACGAAAATAATAACAATAATAAATCAGCCTTTTTTAGAATGTTCCCCACTGCAGGGACGCCGGCCTCCTCTCTGAGAGAGAGAAGGGGCCGTAATCCACCACGCTGGCCCAGTGCGGGTTGGTGGATGTCACATGTCTTCGAATTCATTGGTTCTAAGACATGCCGGTTTCCTCAGGATGTTTTCCTTCACTGTTTTTGGAGCAATGGTGATGAAATGAATTACACAAAGTAACTCGCCTGCCTGAGTTCGAACCCGCGACCTACGTACGTAAGTCAGGGCCTTGACCACTGAGCCACCACTACTCCTACGAAAATAAACGCTTGTATTTTAACGATATAATTTAATATTGAAGACTAGAAAAATAATTGAAATAAAGTTCTTCCAAATTCACGCATGTTGCGCATGTTGTTCACGCAAGCTATCGTATATATAAGATTGCCCCAACCAAATATCGTCTAACGCGGCTAAAGAAGTTTTCACTTTAAAAACAATTCATATTTCTGTACAATATAATTTACAATACAAACGGTCACATAGCACACTCGTATTTTTTATAGTTTTTCTGCCGGCGACTGCACTTTATACGGCCGACGCATTCGTAAATATTTCAATACAAAAAAGGACAGCTGAAAATTAAACAAATAAATACTGTTATTTTATTGCGTCCTACTTTGTGAAACCTACTCGTTATCAGACAGGGCTTTATTACAAAGTTTTTACTTTTTTCAAGAACATTTTAAGCCTTACGTCGAAACCATAGAGTTCATTTTACAATAAAATAGTTCGATCGTTCTCTGTATGGTGTCTATGCTAGGCGTAGATGAGTAGTAGCAGTAGCAGTCATTGCGAGTAAACGAGTTGATATTAAAAAAAACTAGAAAAAACTATAGAAAATTGCTCGCGCCTTTTAACCACATTAATGTGGACATAATTGACAATCTTTTCTGTTTTTCAGTTTCATTGTAGCTTATTTATTTACTTTAAATTAATACAGGTATTTTTTTGTTAAAACTTTGATGACACCTGAAGTTATTAGCACCAAATGTTATTTTCGATACTTTTTTATGGAAGAAAGTGGCAGCAAATGTGCAAGCTGATATTTAATGACCGCTACCCATAAGCATCCGCAACTAGCTAAAGAGTTGCAGATACATTGTCCATCCCCTTCACCTTTAAATCTTCTCCTCCTTTCCTTATTAGAAAAGAATAGAAAGGGGAAAAGGACTAGAATTCCGGCACGTCACTCATCAGGTGAAACCCAAAATCCTTCTACTTCAGGCTTGTCTTCTGTAACTAAATCGAGAAAGATAAGCTTCAGTTGTTTGGACTTGTTGAGAGGGTAAATGAAGAGAGACGCGCCCCAGAAGAACTTATACCGATCAGATTAGTGACTTACTAAAGAAAGGTGTTTTAAGGAGTACCTGTAACTAAAAAGTATGTATGCTTTGATATAGAAGAAGCGAAGGAGGTGTGCCAAGATCGCACCAAAAGGAAATCCGTATTCTCAGCATACCCCTCTAAGTTACAGGCGTGAGTGCATATTCATTTAATAATCATCATTAATAGCGGTTATCAATGTTTTTCGTCCAAAATAACCTAATATGACATGTCATAGTTAAGTCTATGAACATTTAAGTGAGAAAATAAAAACAAATAACACTTGAAGAAATATCAGCGGCACGTGACCACGTAAAGCACTGCGCCAGCATTAGTATTCCGGCAAGTTGATCGGATCGCAGCTGAACCTTAATACTGCCGTGCGGAATATACAAGTTGTTGAAATATTAACAAGACATACAAACAGATGGGTACGTGGAACTACGAACAAATGCTCTACTGTAAATTCCATTCGTCGTCTCATTTTAACTAGTGACTTAACTAGTAACTCATTTTTTTAAGAAAGACAGTTGTGATCGGTAGCATCAACAGTCAAACGGCTTATAGTGAAGCCCCAGTAATATCAAACATTTAATAAAATATTCACGAATGAGAGCAGTCAAATTGAATCTTTTAAATTGTCCCGTTAAGGCTGTAAGGACAGCCAAGCAATTTCAAATGCTTTTAAATTCATGTTCAAAATCAATTTACATTTATATGTATATACTATCTAACAAGTTTTTCCATACAATTTATAGCACAATATTTTTTTATGAAACCAGGTGGCAAACGAGCAAGCGGGTGATCTAATATTAAGACCGCTACCCATAGGCATCCGCAACAAGGAAATGAGTTGGAGATGCGTTGCCTTTAATGGATAGAGGAGGGGATAGACGGGAAAAAGGAAATTTCCTTTACCCTATCTATCCCTCTCTCCGTCCAATCCTTTTCTCCTTTCCATCCTATCCTTTTTAGAGAAGAGGACTGAAATTAAGCCTCCGGGACCTCACTATCTTCTATGAGATCGTGGTATTTCACCGGTCGAGCCGGCCCAATCGTAATGGTTGTTGCGAGTTCTACCGCTGTTGAAATGTGTATCTGAATATGTGAAAGCATACTGTTCAAATGCGATCACAGGCAATTTTCATTTGTACTTCTGTATGGTCTATAAAACCAGTGTGTGGTCGTGGGAGCTTACTTTTTGTTACCCACTCCCATGACTCAGAGGAATAAGCAGAGGTAACGGATTTCCATTTGACACATAGCTGGCGCACCTCTCTCGCTTCTTCTACACTATGTACTCGGTTATAGGTTATATTTATACTGCCTTCCTTTTGTAACAATGTTGCGTAAAAACGTGCATCTGTGAAAATACTTTCTCATTTGAGCTTTATAAATGAAAATTATTTCCAACCTGTTACACGCTGAGATAAATTCCATTTAGGGCTAAGTCTGATTAGGAAGGCAGAGCTCGTTTTAGATAAATTGAATTTTATTTCGTTTGGTATAGGATAGAATGTCGAGAGCCTCGTTGTCGTTTAATGAAATTTTTATGAAGGAAAGTACCTTATAAACTCTTTAGCAATAAATTCCCGCCTTCGAATATACATAGATAATTGGGATATAATTCCGGATTGGGAACATTTTAAATAGTAAACTCTAGCTACAGAACCGATTCAATAATTTCGAAGAATCATAGGCTATCTATATCATTATTGTGCAATAATGATTCGCTCTGGCGACGCCCATTAACACGCTTCTATTGCCTTGGTGTAACTTGGTGAAACGACATCTTTGTAAGTGAAGACCCCTTCAGAACGTCAGATTAATTTAAAACATTACACACTTATCAAGGACCGATGCAATGATTTAAATAGTTTGTCTCACTATCCAAATCAAAATCTTTAAGATTTGCGATTTTTTAAAGAGTAGGAATAGCGCCATCTAGGTGTTAAAATTACTGATGATCTATCCCGGTGATTCTAGCTAGTGCTGACGATTTAAATTTGTAATAACATTCTACCGATTTTCGGGGTTGTTACGATAATATAATCCTAATCAAAGATTACAATAGTTATAATTACAAAAACATTCATAAAATGCTACGAGTGTTAAAGTACAACTGTCACAGAGAATATTACTAGTCATTTTTTTTATTTCGGCCAGTAAAAAATTTTACCTTCTACATGTACAAGGATAGATTTTGAATGTTCAACCACCGCTTGACCGTAGCTTTGTACATTTGAATACTTAATACTTGTTAGCGTATCCATGTTGCCAGGCTCCGTCTTGAAATATTTCCGACCTGTTACACTTCCAGATGACACGAATTTAGGGCGATTATTAAATTACTCGGAGCGTACAGTTTACAACCTTATGACATTGCAATAAGATCCAATTTTATTCCAAACGACGGGATTGCCATTCAACGTCCTCACGTGTTATAGCATTTTGCAGACTTTATACTTTAAGACCCACACAATAAGAATTATTTTCAATTGTTAGGGAATAACCGTAAGCATAACTGAAATTAGTTTTCTTTTGTTTCCAGTATTTATGAAAGAATACGTCTTCCTGTCTACTTTCGCTTATAAAATATGTAAAAGACGAGCGACGAGATTTGTAGATGTAAATTAACATTTTGGGAGAATAATTGCGGTAGTCACTGTAGGCTTCTTTCAATCTCGTTATTCTCCTGTTCAAGCTGTACTGGTATACAGCGACGAAAGAAAAATAGTTGTAAAGCTCCTACTATTTCACTAAAGATGTTTTGCTAACGCAGATAAAATTGCATGACTAATTTTCGCAGGCGTTTTTACTATTTATACTTTTGCCATGTTGGTAAAGGTTTCTATGAATATCACAAAACTCCTATTTTGATACTCCAAACTAACTTTAAGAAGAACTTTAAGAAGAACACATCAACATGTTAAAAGAAAATGCTTTTGTCTAACTTGCGGTACGTTATATTTGAGCAATATATTTTAAAAATATTCTTGTATTGTAGAGGTTGAATAAGACCTAAACATATTCTAGAATAATAAGCAAGGCAGTCTAGATTCGAGTAATATTATCAAATTTTGAAAAGATAGATGCGGAAACGATATGAATATAAGCCTTCAACTTCGCATTACACACGCGTTGCTTAGACAAGCTAATTAAGTTGACGGCATTTAATTTTGGGCTGGTTACGGTAGACGTAACCCGTACATATTAAATACGTAGCTGACTGTAGTTACGTAAACGTTATAAGTAAACAGGGAAAAAAACTTTGAATCGATGTCACACACAATGCCCTTAAAATAATTTGGGTATCGCTTATTATAACAAGCGACATTGGAGTCGGCAGTAAAATTATAAAAACAGTAATAAGTTATATGTTAAAATATACAGACAGAGTTTTTGATGCACAACACCTTTCCTCTTGTTTTCCTGCATTCTGTGCGAGTGATTTTGTGAAAAGGGACGGAAGTGTGTAACAGGAAACCGGAGCAGCGCGCGCAATTGGATTTGACCAATGAGTGTGCGGTGAGAATTGGCTGTCAGATGATAGCAACCTATTTTCCGTAAGGTGGGTACAATCAGCTATTCAATGTACGCTTAACCAACAGTGTTGTGTGTAAAGTGGTGTATAAATTGAATTATATGTGTAAACTATATTGATAAATGTATTTACCGTAGTTTTTAAGTTTAATTGAATCAATTTTTGTCCGAATGTAACTTAAGTGTTGCTTATTACCAAGTGAGATTTCAGATGATTCAGATCCAGATCCAGTTAGTTAGAACATTAATTCCAAGATATTTTTAACGGATACATTGAATCTCGAAATCGGGCGAATCTGATGTGTGTGTGTGTGTGAACTCGCTCATTCAACTACATACGCCATTGTCGAATAAAAAGGTAGGGTATAAAATGGACCTGTAAAACTGACATTTATTTTGTCGGTATTTTTTTTACTGGATCTGGAATACTATCATTATTTAAGCTCGTTCATATAATGTTATTCACACACGGCCATCTGATCCCAAACCAAGCGGAGCTTGTGCTATAGGAACTAGATAACTGATATACTACATATAATACTTTTCTTTTGTAAATACATACTTAGATGGATAATTACACCTCGATTCTTGACAAACAGACATGTTCATGCACATAAATCTCTGTCTTGGGTGGCAATTGAACCCACGACCTGCGGCGTGAAATGCAAGTCTTACTAACCACGCGAACCGTTCCGCCGTATAAAAACGTACACGTAAAACTGACAGATATTTTGTCGGATCGATATTTTCTACTGGATCTGGAATACTGTCACGTGTGAATACTTGTTTATACAACTACTAACGAGCACTTAGGTACGCATCATATGCGATTTATGCTCACTCGTTTTTTTAATGTTGTGTGCTAATATAGAACTCGTGTAGTGTAAAATTTAAAACAATAACTTTTGTAAACAGCAGCTCAGGTGTGCTATGACTACAACGACCATATTAAAAGGTAAATATATGTTTTATAAGCGTTTAAAATGTACATTAGTGCACGTGTATTTTCTGTTTAACAAATTCAACGTTGGATTTTTTTTATTTACGTATGTACTTAATATGTATACTTTTTTTCCTGTACAATTAAAGTAGTAAGATGAAGTATCATCGATTCTGACAAGATTTTTTTACGAGAAACTTCAGAAATTTGGTAGGGGAAAATCTTATAAGTCCAGGAGATCGACATGTTCCAACATGCGTTAGCAACACCTTTATTTGAATTTGGAACTGTTTCGATGAAATTTTTCCTTTGTTGTATTCAATTTTGAATTCTATTGTAAAGATGCAACGGTTTATTTATTTACTTTTTTCGCGCCTTTCCACCTGTTTTGAGTTGTCACTTCTGCATTGTGTTTTTTTTTTAACCAAAGCGAAGTGTGGCACATACAAAATTATAATGAATGTTTATCATTACTTAGATACTAAATTTAATCTTATCTAAAAGTAAATGAATGCTTGGAAATATGATAAATCTAAGATTATTACATATCGACACATCCGTTCGATTCATTTATGGGCGATGTAAATTTGTTTAAGAATTGATAATTTGTAAGTTTTTGATTGTCTCTAAAAGGATTTAGATAGACGAAGAACTGATAAAATTTTGTGGCAATAGGCAGGTCATAGTCTAGGTACGACGCATTGGTAATGAAGCCAAAAGAATCTAGAATGGCAGTCCGGTAAAAGACAGGGTAAGCAGTATATCTTGGCTAATAAGGGTTTATATTATTGTTAGGCCGTTAATATCATTAAATAGACAGGTATCAATGCGTAAAAAGAGAGCGGTGTGTTATGGACACCCGGTTAGAACAGAGTTTCTTTCACTATATCTTAGTCTCTTTCTCTTTTTAAAGATATCTCTGTTATCTTTAACTTATGATAACTAAGTGGTATTGTGGTTTGGAAATACTGCTGGCGACAGATCATTCCACCACTGGGCTGTGCAAGGCAGGAAATTACGCGAAAACCGCACGGTAGTAGAATGCCAACCAGCAAGATGGTGGAGATCGTACCTGTTAAGAAATGATTTTTAAAAAGTATTTTTATAAGATATTATTTTTATCACCGTATTAATATAGTAATATTTTTTGTTACTTGACAGTTTTATAATGTTCAAATTGTAAAAAATAAAAAAATCATTTGACAAAATAAAACCTAGTACCTAATATTATACATACGTCGAAATCAAAAAAGTGATAATCATAGATTTATAAACACACATACGTATGTTCGTTTGAACTTTAAGTTATAACTTATCGATCGACTGAACTTTAATTAAAGCGCACAATTAAGCTCGGATCGAGCTGCCAGAGCCATACGCTACAACTCACAGAACTCCATGGACATTAATTTCCCTGGACGCGAAATGACCTCAGCATGTGACCGGAAATCAATATAATCAAAAAATAATTTATAACTTTAATTAGATATACACACACGTACTCAATATAAAAAATATCACTGTTAGGAGACAGAGATATATTTTATACTAGCAGTTGCCCGCGGCTGCGCGTGCATTGGTTTTTCATTTTCAACGTTGGAAGTTTTTGTAAAATGAGACAGTGTATAATAAGTTCGAATTATAGGTGACATATATCAAAAAGTTGATAATGTTAATAAAACTTTTATGTACTTCGGAAACAGTTTCATTATCGGGTTTAAACGTATACCCATCATATTCTGTACCTCTAATAATGTGTGTGCAAAATATTATGAGTGTAACATACAGACACGAACATCTGCACACGAAGTGAGATTGTTTTCGTTTTCAACATTTTGAAAACAAAACGATTTATAAATACATTATACTGATATTTCATGACAACAATATTCTTATACATGAACAGATGTATTGAAAAACAAATATATATAATTTTTTGTTTTTAAGATATTGTCAAAAGTATTACGACAGAGTACATAAATATATGTACTTCTACATAATATACTCGGAATAAAGTTACCTTTTGGATAGTAATAGATTAAATTATTATAGACCTACAAATTTCATTTGTAATAATAGGATACTTTTTAGATACTAACCTTTATATATTTGACCAAACTTGCACACACATACGTTGGCTTAGTGCGATCGTGTGGCGACAACATACGGATCATAGTATGTCTTTTAACAGTAAGACATATCACACTTTTTTAGTAAAATTCCTTCTTTTTAGACACAATAATTCACCTAAGACCAAAATTCACGTATAAATATTGACAAGACACAAAGAAACAACGCTTCGATAAAATTGTGTTACAGTTTCAACTCGTGCGCATCAAACTGAGGCGTAAAAGATCTGAAGTCAGACATGTGTTTATCCCTATCCAATATGTATATATATACCCCTTTCAATTCGACCATACTACAGTGAGCTTTTTACACATCGAACATAAAAATATGAAGATAATGTATAATAAACGTATTCACCATGGTCTAAATTCTAAACATTAAGTAGAAACAATAACTATAAGAAGACAATGCATCAAATAATATAAAAAAATAGTTTGCAAGTAAAGTACAGGTATGTGAGATAATTAAAAAAAAAACGAATTCTTAATGTATATACACTGTATACCTCATTCTGAGGTTGTATACTTATACATATTCAGTCTCGTACTTACGAGACTGAATATGACAGGGAATATTAATATTTATTTTAATAAAACAATTAACAGTAGTTAACGTGTGTACGTGTTATGAAGGTATAAAATAACGGATGAAAAATCGATTTGGAAGACGAAAACCGATAGTGCCGACCTCACATCCAGTAGGAACAGAGCAGGGAGATGATGAATGTCCGTATTATCCATCAATTCAGGACGGACGAATGGATTTTGTTAATCTTTTACGCAGAACTACAGAATGGATGTTGATGAAACTTTACATTCATTTACCTTATATAGCAGTGTATAACTACATAGGCAACAATTTATTAAGATAATTCTGTGTAAATTAAACACGATAAAAATATTTTTCAAATATTATTCAATTCTAAACAAGTTACTGAGAGCAATCTTATATTTATGTGGAAGCTATTAAAGTCAAAATTATATTGTGCAATTAATAATTGGATAAATGTATTTACAATACACATTTTAATGTCACTCCCCCCACTCCCGCCGTCGCACCTTACCGCGAATAAATGAACGCGATAAAATCCGTAAAATTATTTGAAAACACATTTTGACATTAATTTACCTGATTACCAAAATAAATAAATACTTCTATCGCTTTCGGTATTTGACGTAGACACTTTTTATATTTCATGCTACGACATATACTACTTAGGGCGAATGAAATCACAGAAATCTTACGGTCTAACCTGCCCCCCTCGTTCAGTAGATAAACGAAAGTCCACGTCATTTTTCCATCTTTTAGAATCACCTACTTCGTAAACTTGTACATGGACGACATTACAGAATAATAACATCGCCGTCAGTAGAAAAAACAATGAATGCGGTCCGCTGCCGGTAAAATTTATCCTTTTACATTGGAGTTAATTTGCGCAAATACAGCAGATCAGATCGTTCCTACCATTTTATATTTGAACCAACAACACTGAATATTTTATAATCTTATCAATGTTAAATTAACTAGTATACTAAAGAAAATTCGTAAATGTACGGATTAAGAAGCGAGGGCGATAAGTAATTTAATTATTTTTTTTTAATTTCTTGTAGCTCACGATATAATGGTATCCTATTAAACTGAATCTAAGAGATGAGGCACATTTGCGGCAGGAATCAGGGTTAATGTAATCTGTTTATTGGAAGCGGACCAAGTCTCGTAAGTTCCGGTAAGCCCCTACCACGATGAGCATTCCTCATACTTACGTAATGGACACTTTACATAGTACCATTGTTGTAAATACAATTCTTAATGATTGTATGAAGTCAGCGGCCAGCTACTGAAACATTAATTAACAATCGCGCTAAAACACCAAATTCGTATTGTCAAACGTCAATTATACGCTTATTTTAAACTAGCTGTGCCCCGCGGTTTCACCCGCCCTGCAATTTTACTTAAACGTAATTACCTACTTAATACCACCGTAACCTCATCATCATCTTACTGCTCTTTTCCAGCGTATTTGGGGTCGACACAGTATGGCCGTAGCACAGTTAAATTTATATAACTTTTTATTTATATATCGATTGAGATAAGCACTAAATGTTAAGTGAAGCTTACCACAATATATTAGTGAAAACTGCACCCAAATCGGTTAGGTCGTTTCTGAGATTAGCGGTAACAAATGCACAGACAATCAGACAAAAATTCTAAAAATCATTGTTTTGGGTTTTACTGCGTTTATAAAGGCGCCTACTAATAGTTTTTCTCAAGTATCTTCCATGTGTAGACTGCGATAAGTTATATTTTTATTATTTAGTATCGGTACAAATTTCGAACTTACTAACTAAAGTGCTCAAAGGCCACTCAGTGAAAACATCGAATGGCATTGATTCGTCAATCGATCAATAGATGACGATCTATTGATTGATTGACGAATCAATGCCATTTTTCTGTAAAAAGAAATGTCAATGAGATTTGAGTGACCCAAAATTCTAAGATTCTCTTAAGCCTAATAAAAGTTAAATTTTACTAAACATTTTGGAGTGAAGACGTATGTATCCCCGCTATTTTCGTGGATATATAATAGCGTCATAGTGGCATCATAAACGTATGATGATTTCACAATGGCATCATAATGGTATCATTACAGCATTACAATGGCATCATAATGGTACCATTATAGCGTCACAATAGCATCATAATGATATTACAATGGCATCATAATTAAATCATAATGGCGTCATAATGGCATCATAATGGTATTACAATGGCACCATAATGATGTCACAATAGCATTACAATGGCATTATAATGTCATCCCAATGGCGTCATAATGGCATAAGAATGGTGTCACAATAGCATTACAATGGCGACATAATGGCATCATAATGGTATCACAATGGAGTCGTAATGACATCACAATGGCACCATAACGCTGTCATAATAGTATGTCAATGGCATCATAATGGTGTTATACTAGCATTTCAATGGCACCATAATGGTGTCACAATGGCACCATAATGGTGTCATAATAGTATTACAATGGCGCCATAATGGTTTCATAATAGAGTCATAATTGTATCACAATGGCATCATAATTGTATCACGATGGCATCATAATGGTGTCACAATGACACCATAATGGTGTCATAATTGAATCACAATGGCATCATAATGGTGTCACAATGACACCATAATGGTGTCACAATGGCACCATAATGGTGTCATAATTGTATCACAATGGCATCATAATGGTGTCACAATGGCACCATAATGGTGTCATAAAAGTATTACAATGGCGTCATAATGGACTCATAATGGTATCGCAATGGCGTCAAAATGGTATTACAATGGCATAATAATGCTATAACAATGGTGTCATCATGGTATCACAATGGAGTCGTATTGACATCACAATGGCACCATAATGTTGTCATAATAGTATGACAATGGCGTCATAATGGTTTCATAATGACATCATTACAGCATTACAATGGTATCATGATAGCGTCGCAATGATATCATAATGATATTACAATGGCATCATAATTAAATCGTAATGACATCATTACAGCATCATTACAATGGTATCATTAAATATGTAAAATATAATGGTATCGTTCTCGGACTATATCTTACTAACTACTTTGTAGTAGGGCGCTACATGAAGTACCTGGGACTTACTTTAGATAGTCGCTGGGGCTTTGAAGACCATTTCAATCGACTAGTCCCCTGGATCGAAAGAGTAGCAGGTGCCCTTCATGTGCGTGCATATCGCACAATATCTTTTGAGGCGGCGACAGTCTTAGCTCGTTTCCCGCCTTTGGACATACATGCCGACATGGATGCGAGGGTATATAACCGTATTCGCATTCTTCGCGAAGAAGGTAGGGGCGAACAAGACAAGGTATTTGAGGCAGTCAAGCGGCAGGAACGTCAAATCGCTTTGGCGACGCGGCGCGATAGGCTTAGTAGTGAGCGATATTCGCATAAACGCGTCGTCGAAGCAGTCCTGCCGCTCTTTGAACCCTGGATGCAGCAACGTGAAGGCACCCTCACATACTGTCTCACACAGATGATCACCAGGTACGGCTGCTTCGGAGACTACTTGTACAGAATCGGGCGTGAGGCATCAGCTAGATGCTGGAAGCATCTGTGACGAAAATGAGGATTCTGCGTCCCACACTCTGGCAGTATGCCCGGCATGGCAACTTGACCGACAAATTCTGGTACAACAAATTGGATCGGACCTGTCCTTGCCTACTGTCTTGTCGGCAATGGTGAGCAGGGTTTCAGCGTGGAGGGCAGTAGCCTCCTTTAGCGAAACCGTCATGGCTAAAAAGGAGGCGGCTGAGCGGGCTCGTAAGAAGCGGATTGAAGACGCCGCCGTCATAGCACTGGAGCTCCTGATCACGTTGTGCCAGAAGCAGTTCCCTCAAATTAAACGGGGCCATTAGGGTTGCAGGTGCGCGGGGTAGGGGCCTGAGCACCAACCGAGCAGCCTTGTGGTGTATATGGTTGATTCCTGTACCATCGAGACGGGCTGATTTTTGTACATAGCGAAGCGGTTGAGGGGTCGCGGTTGCGTTCCGAATGGAAATCCCGTGACGTCATCGCTGTTGGCGTCCGCTGTGGGGTTTTAGTCGGTGCAAGTCCGACATAACTTATCTCTTGTCCCAGAGAGGTATAAATGCGTAAGGCATTTCCCCACGTAAAAAAAAGACCCCTTTTGGCTAGCGATAATGATGGCCAAGGAAATAGAGTACAAGAAGAAATAATTTCAAAGGTGTGTCATGACTGTGTGTTTCATAATTTTCATATCAATTACATTAAACCTTTTTCTTTTACAGCTAAGAAAACGTCTATATAATAACATTAATTTGTACATTATAAAACGATGAAACATAGGAAGTGAACGCGAAACTTTCGCATTAAGTGAGGCACAAAAACGTGAGCATTTCAAACTTTACACATCAGTCTCCTGGCACTCTGCCAGTCAGTAAAAAGCTTCAGATGCTGCCAATACTATTGCTCTCTTAACGCTTACAAAGTTACTGAGAACTAAAACTTACAAAGTTTTAAACTCGACTCCGCTATACTTCGTTGTATGCTGTAGATTCTTTTAGTAAGCAAACTAGCGATTTGCCGCGGCTTCGCACGGGAAGTTGAGAATGGACGCCAGCACTCTTGATCAATTACGAACTGATACGTTAATGTACAAGCTAGTCAGTATACAGCTAATAGGATAACAAACATTAAAAAAAATTGTAAGGCTGGCAAAGTTTACTGGCTGAGCTAATTTTATTATATAGTAGTTTTTTATGGTGTAACATTTTGAAGCGAGGACTACATGACTTCCCCGTATTACGTCACCGCTGCTCTCAAGCCACTTAAAGGACAGTTAATACTTGAGTTGAATTGGTATCGATAAAAATACAAAAAAATATATAAGTACGTGGTATCGTGCTAAAATTAAACACTAAATAAGTCATATTATGGTTAAATATGCTAAAATAGTTTTATTCCACTTTGATCACCTGAAATTTAACAATTCATTCACCCAGGTCACATGATACACGTGACCTGTGCGAATGAATTGGAATAGTTGTCTGTCATAAACCCTAACGATGATAATATTTTTCGTGCATGTATGTATGTCCGTTGCATTGTGTTGTGATCTACAGAGTAAACGGCTTGATCGATTTTGAAGAGTGATTTGTCATTAGATTCGTTTCTAATATTAAACTATGACGATGATATGATGAATCATAAACAAAGTCAGGTTTTTTATCAACTATTACTTGTTTTTACAATACGTCTTTTGATCCTGTAATCTCCATATTATACATAAAGTATCCCTGAAGCGCCTGGTCTTCTGTCTAAACGCGCTAAACTCAAAAAGTACAGAACAAATCCTTATCTCCAACTAGCAAACCGCCCCGACTTCGTTCGGGTAGATAGACAAATAGAAGATAATATAGTTTATGTTACGCGGTAATAGAAAACCTTTTAATTGATGAAAGAATTTATAAATTCAGATCAGTAGTACCGAATATTACCGCAAACATCCAAACCTACCTTTTTTCATAATAATACCAATACTCAAAAATTACGTTGCAGATGAAATTCCGTTTGAATGAAAAATCGTATGCCCCATGTTGATATAAAAAAAATAGCTCGCTTATAACATTTACACTTGCACTTAGATAAGTTATCAGTTTCTGTAACCACACCCCGCAGAGAATTCCGAGAAAGTATTTATCATATCTTTTGTAAACACGCCTGAGATTTCTTCAACTTCGACATTATGGAATACTTGTATCGAGGACCAAAGAGTAAATAAACATATTATTATGGCCCTCATAAACGATATTGTTTATAAAGCTGTGGATGATTCGATTATCAAATCGATTTACTTCCATTTTGGGCGACCACTGTAAAATGACAAGAGCCACACTAATAGTGGTGACCCTTTTCCATTCAATCCTAACTATACCTAATATTATAAATCGACTCGAACTCGACTCAACGAACGATTGTCGTAAAATTTTGCACACCCTATGTCAAGGGTACAGAAAAGTACACAGGGTACATTNCCTGCGGTTTTGCATGCGTTCACGATTCCGTGTATAATTACTTCGATTTAAAAGTAACGTGTATCAAAAAGTTGTTATTTTCAAAACATTAAACAATACCGTGGAAAGCGATATTGTAAACGAAAGTCTTATGTATTTTTATATCCCTCGGGAACCAGCCTCCTTGGCCAAAAATAAGCTTGACCAAACCTTAACTATAATGCTTTAACCAAACTTATCTGTATCCAAAGTTTGCGCGCTGGAGGGCTTCAAAGATAGGACATTTTTAAAAAAAATCTCAACTAAGTTGAAAAGTCATTGATGGGTTTTATTTAATTTTTGAGGAAGCGCTTGTAACAGTAATCTACATCATTTCGTTGTAGCAATTCTCATTTCAAAGTATATTTTTTAATCGTTAGCTACATTTATTTGAAAACTTTCTTTCTTTTAGCTTTCTTCATTTTTTCATTTGGCAAAAGGTGCAACCACAAAAAAATATGCTTCATGGACATGTATATCTTTGATGTTGTATGTGTCTTTGTTTGTTTCCAGGGTTCACTCCGAGATGAATGGCTATGTCAGATTAGCAGCTAGAATAATTTATGTGATTTATTAATCATAGCGGTACATTTAAAAGAAACTTAAAACATGTGCCGTGACTCAGTGAATCAAAATAGTTGTGCAATAAGTGACAAATAGACAAAATATTCTTAGTGTACTATTTCGAGTTTTTAGTAAGCACTTACACGCTTATCGATTTCAGTTTGTATGGATCGATGACCTCATTGATACGATTTTATCGAAAAAATGAAATAGTCGATATTATTTTAAAGGTGCACAGCTCTATCGAGTCATTACACCGGCGTCTGCCGCGCGCGACGCACGTTTCTTCCGTGTGTGAATGTTTGAGTGTTGTCACGTGACATCACGTGACCGTGAAAATGTTGTTCTATGCGTTAGTGTGCGCATTCGCACTTGCGCATGCGCAAGACAATCCTACTGTGAATACAACACAAGGATTGATACAGGGTTCTGTGGCGAATGATGGAAACTACTACGTCTTCTATGGAATACATTACGCTGGATTCGTATCCGGAGGGAACAGGTTTAAGGTAAATCTATAATTAAATCTACCTACATCAATTAATACGTTAAATACGGCTTTACAGCATTGTATTATCAGTCAATATGAAGTAAAATCAACGACATACATATATATGTATATCGTAGATTAGAACAAGTTGTTTATGGTTAGTAATGTGATAATACATATACTGAACTTATCAGTAATAAGATAAAGATTTAAAGTAAAGTAAAATAGCACACACATACTGACAAAAACTATTACAGTATGGAATGAATCAATGATGAATCCCTAATGCCATTGCATTCACACACATGCGTTTATGCGGCAAAATGTTGGAATATATTTAATCTTTTTTTCACGTTCCATGTTGAAAAACATTACAGCGAGTGAATTCAATATCGAGTGTTATAAATAAAAAAATGTTTTTAAGATGAATGCATAATACAATATAACTTGAGAGGAGTTAGTTGCAATAAAAAGATATGCTTTGGTGTTTTGTAGATAATGTAAGCGTGTGTAAGAGAGACGCGAAAACTTTTAGTTGAAATAAAATGAAAATATTGTTAACGAGGTTTGATATTCTAATTTTATGTACAAATATCCAAATGTATATTATAGGATGTATCGATATAGGGCACGACCGCGAACTAACACTCACCCTGATGAAGGACTTCGGACAGGCCCGAACTAGTCGGTACCTGCACTGGACTGTCTGAACATGAGCTTTGCCGTTTTTAATTAATTATTTAGTTAATAATGTCCCACGAAAGTTTTAATAGTTTTAGATTGTGTATTTTGTATCGATATATGTAATACACGGGCTACATATGGTATATTCATCAATTTGAATAAAATTCCATATTATGAACACAATGACAAGACACACGCAAGCTCTATACAGAATTAATAAATTAATGTAAAATACATAAATATATAAATTATACAATATGAGCTATCTACATTTTTACGACGACCTGATCAGGGATGCGGGAGTCCACTGAATGACGTCTTTTTTGCGACTGCTGGTCACTGCTTGCCTAGAGGAGGCATCTACATCTCTGCGAGTTTGAGCCAAATCCTCCCTGCAGTGTTAGCTCGAGAGATTCCTTGGGAGTCTCGGCTCGGGTCGTTACTTTATTATTATTACCGGATTGGTCAAATAACAAGGGACCAATGTTTATGACAATTATTGGGCATCCAGCAGTGGAAGTCTATTGGCTGACAGCAAACTAATATAGTGAATAGGTTATATTTATATTACTTAAGTTTACTATTGATTGTTAAACGCAACAAATCTATTTTTTATTTAATTAAACATATTTTTAAAATATTATTTTCATATAAATCATGTCCAACCTAACGAATCCTATAATTTTCTATGGTATTATACATTTGTAACCAATAAAAAATGTGCAGATACACAGAGTGCTCAGAATTCAGGTAAAGATGACGTATAAAGCTGCTAAAAATGGCTTCAAAGGTCACCATGTACACATATAGGTCGTTCACATCTTAAGAAACCCTTAAACCATTTCACCGAGAGTTACGCCGACAGTTGAAATTATGTAATTATTAAAATTGCTAATCCCGAAAATTCTAGTAAGGATTATGAGACAAACTATTTAAATTATTGTATTGTCATCGGTGCACATTTACTAAGTGTGCAACATTTCAATCCGACGTTTTGCAGGAGTTAAAAATCACGTTTAAAGATTCTATATTTTTTGTACTGCTGATAGATAACTGGCGAAACGTTCGATTCCAGTCAAGCTGGCAACACGAGTTTTTATATTCTTACCTGCGACAATAACGTGATAAATACAACATCAAATATATATCATAAATTATAAAGAAAAGGCTTGTATGACATTGCGGTTGCTTAATCAAACTATAACGTTTTCCTCCTCCATGAATCCTTACAAAAGTTACTTGCCGCCCTCATCTGTGCGGATTCCCACAATTTTAACCAGATTTTCCATCCATATTTTGAGAGGGTTATACTTATATTGCGTCTATCTGTGCGTGGTCGGCATTATAGAACCTCTTGGTATCATCGGCCATCCCCTTACATGTGAATAAAACTATAAATAAAATCTCAATAAGCCCATTATCATTTTCAGGCACCTCCTCCACCGCCCAAATATCCCGGCGTCTTCAACGCAATCAACAACGGCGTGATATGCGCCCATCCGACATCACGAGGCGTCGTCGGAGTGGAAGACTGCTTAACCCTCAGCATTCACACTCCAAGCTTAACCGCCTCGCAACCAGTGCTAGTATGGATTCAAGGAGAAGAGTATACAACGACTGATTCTACTTTACGTTCTTTCAAGAATTTCGTCGACAAAAATGTAGTCGTTGTCAACATAAACTACCGTCTTTCTATCTTTGGATTCTTATGTCTTGGAGTACCAGAAGCACCAGGCAATGCCGGTCTTAAAGACGTTGTTCATGCATTAAAATGGATAAAAGAAAATATAGCTGGGTTTGGTGGCAATCCAAATAATGTTGTTCTATTTGGTCATGGATCGGGCGCAGCCATGGTCGATCTCATCACTCTTTCACCTTCAGCAGAAAATCTTGTACATAAAGCAATAGTTCAAAGTGGATCAGCTTTGTCACCTGGAGCAATCGCGTATAAGCCTATCGAATACGCTGAAGCGTTGGGCGCTAAACTTGGCTATACTGGAAAATCAAGAGAAGAATTAGCAAGACTACTAACAACGACAGATACAGCTTTATTAGCTACCGCTCTAACAGAATTTGAGTTCTTTAACAATACGGCTTTATTTGCCCCTTGTATTGAAAATAATGTCGATAGTAACAACACAATTATTTCCGATGCTCCGATAAACATAATCCGTTCCGGCAACTACAGCCATGTACCTTATATGGCTGGATACACAAACAAAGAAGGAACGATAAGAGCTCAAGAAGCAGCTTATAGTCAGTGGTTGGAAAAGATGCAGGAGAATTTCGAAGACTTTATCCAAGTAGATTTAGATGTTGCTACTGATCCAAATAAGACTGCTACTGTTAAATCAATACGTGAGTACTATTTCGGACAACGAATGGTTAACATGGAAACTATTGAAGATTATTTAGATTACCATGGGGATACGATGATATTAGTGTCTGCCATCAGAGGAGTACGAGAAAGAGCGCTAACCTCCAGAGCCGAAGTCTGGCTTTACGAATTTGCCTATAGAGGAACATTAAATTCCGACTGGGCTTTACCGCAAATACCACTAACCGGTGTGAGGCACGGTGGAGTTTTAAACTACCTGTTGAATTTCGATTTAACCCGAAATGATGAATATGTCATGGAGACAATTATGAACCGCTATTCGTCATTCATCCATAATGGGTAAGTTAGAAACGACCTTTCTTTTCCAGACAAAATAGCCACTAAACTCACAACTTCTACATTAATACATTCTACTTTTGATTGATTCTGGATGGATTCAAATTCCTAAACCTAAGAAAAACAATCCATTTCGAAAAGTAATGCATACTCATAACTCATATTAACAGATAGCATAGTATACTCGTAATAACAGATACTTTTTGTCAATTTATTTGTAATCTAATATATGAATATAGCGATGTTAATAAAACTTTCATACATACTTAAAACAATGTAAGTATTCCATATGTTCATTTCTGTTCCAGGACACCCGCGTTTCCGCAGTCCGTGCAATGGGAAGCGATAACGAGTAATCGCTTGCCATATTTACTCTTGAGCGGCAGTGAGGTATCGCCAAATGTGACGGTCAGTAATGAACACCAAGGATTTGATCCACACCAACAGAGGATGACGTTCTGGAACGATCACTATGGCAGGCTTTATAAAGCTCCAACTCCTGTGTCATCAGCAGTGAAACTCATGAGCTTGGCGGTTACTGTGGGTCTATTTCAATTATTACTAAGTGTACTTTAAAAGGCAGTTCAGTGTACATTAAATTTAAACTTTAATTTTATTTTGATGATCAGTAATTATTGTATTTGTTTAGTTATATAAGCATTTTTTGATTTAGTATTACTTAATTGTTGTTGCGATTGAAGAGTAAATGTATAAAACCAACAGCGAAGCATACATCGTGGTCCCATGTTACCATCAGGTGGACCACAAAATCAAAATCGTTGGATACGAATGGCCCAGAACTTACCCAACGAAGTAGCTATGTAGATAATTATTATGATATCCAATTGCAAACATGTTATAGGTCTCTGAAGACTATTCTTGTACGTTAAATATAAGAGGGAACGAGTGATGTGTGTGAGGACACTAAATACGTAGCGCAGCCGCCCATGATTTATGAAATAAATTATTTGTTTTATAACAATGTGTATTATTAATTGTTATTTATTCATTCCAATATTAATACATTAACTTGATAGGTCATTAACAGTAAGGTAGGAATATAACATAACATAAATTTAATAACATCAATCTAGAGTTAAAACTAAACTAAAAGTTTTAATAATTTATATTAAAACTCTTGAGACATTATTAAGAAAATGATTAAGTAAATTAAGCGGCTGAGTTAAAGGCTTATTAAAAATGTATATGAACCGTTTTCAATACAAATAAATAGCTATTTCTGAATTTTTGAAAATTCATCCTCTGAAGGTCTAAAGCCGTGGATGAAAATTTGTTATTTACAAATACGTGAATTTATTATAGCTGGTGAGTAAAACCGCGGGGTGCTTTATAATAATAATAATAACATCATTTATTTCAGACTCATCCTTGGATTACATCCATATTTGTTAGGACAATTGCAAGCTTACAAGATAGTGTTAGTAATAATAAAGGTAGTTAATAATAATACATATAATATGGCAGGTCCGGGCGGAGGTGCTGCAGTGGCGCGGCAGCCCCATCAGCACCCGGAACGCATTATTGTATTGAATGCGCAGATCGCTGTAAGCCCCCTGCGTATAGTCAACCCACAGGCTGCAAGTGTAAAAGGACTGACAGTACGCTTCAAAAAGCACAACTTTGACAGTCCCTGCACACCGTGAGAACCTGCGGGCCAACATATTGCATCGGACAGAGAGCGCTCTGCGCTCCCTTTCCACATTCACATTGTCTTTAAGGTCCTCGGTGACCCAAATACTTAAATTGCTTGACTTGGTTTAGAGCTGTACCACATAAAGTGAAATTGGGAACGAAAGTGTATCGCTTATTATCTGGCCTGAAGATCATTATTCTGCTGAGCTCCTCAATCAGTCGGTTAAAATACAGGTTGAAGAGCGTGGGAGAGGTAAGCCCCTGCATCACCCCGCAATCCAGCCCATACTCCCTCGAAAGGGAGCCAGCCCACCTTACAAAATTCTTTTTTTTTTTTTTTATGGAAGAAGGTGGCAAACGAGCAAGCAGATCACCTGATGTTAAGTGAGCGCTACCCATAGACATCCGCAACACGCAAGTGTGTTGCAGATGCGTTGCCTACCTTTAATGGACTGGGGAGGGCATAGACAGGAATAAGGATATTTCTCTCTCCGTCCAATCCTCTTCCCGTTCCCATCCTGTCCTTATGAGGAAAGGGTGGGAAGGGGAAGAGGACTGAAATTAGGCCTCCGGCACCTCACTCATCAGACGAAACGCAGAGTACTTCTACTTTACGCCTGTTTTCTGTGATGTCGTGGTATTTCACCGGTCGAGCTGGCCCATTCGTGCAACAGATGTTGTTGTTGCAGGCTCTACCACTGTTAAAATTCTTTTGGTTCTTATACCAATGCATAAATAGTAGTACAATCTGTCTAGGTAGACAAGTTGCATTGCTTAATTTACCCCAAATAATATCGTACGAAACCAAATCGAAGGCTTTCGATACATCAAGGTAGATTGCATAAACCGGAGTCTTTCTACTCATGTAATACTGCATAGTCTGCTTGAGGCACAAGATAGCACTCTCTGTGGAAAGACCGGGCCTGAAGCCGAACTGCGCGTCATTTAGAGCGATGTGTTTGTCCGGGTGCTGACCCAGCAGACCGTCGAGCACTTTTGTGGCCACTGTGGCTAGAGAGATAGGTCTATAGTTGGTCATATCTGATGCATCACCAGTTTTATTTTTGATGATCGGTACAACTATAGTGCGCATTAATTTGTTAGGCAGGTGGGAGTGGCCCAAACAAAGTGTAAGAACATAGAAAGCACTCTAGGTAGCTGTACGCCAGCGTGCTGCAGATGCTCAATGCTAAGGCTGTCGTTGCCTGGGGATTTACCCCTTACCATGCGTCAAATGCCCTTACACTACGTCACGTACAAATAAATCCAACCGTTCGCATTAGCGCGCACCGGCGACTGACCTTTACCTTTACCGTAAACGCTTATATATTTACAAATTATACACCTACTACATAATTTTGTCATAGTAAAAGTCAGCCTACATATTGTAACACGCAATCCAACGATGTCGAGGGTATAGGAAACACACAAGTGTAATCCGACATGCATTTCGACCGCAAACGCTACTGCGGTTTGTATTGAAGTGCTGAAAACCATTGATTTACGTAGGTTTTTGATTACAGCGCACAGTGTGCATTATAAGTCCGATTAGCTCCCTTTTTAAACATTTTTGATTATATAAATCGCATTTATTTCTCATTACTTAATTGAAGTATATCCGATATAGATGTGGCTATACTTTGGGCATATTAGTAGCTAAGTAATATTTGTATGACATGTTTTAAATAAAAACAAAAATTTAAATCTTAAAGTCCTAATCTAAGAATGACTACTTACTGGTTTGCCAGAAATAAACATATTAAAAGGTAATCGCAATTTATATGCTCAGATCTTTCAGCCTCGAGTCACTCTATGCCCCCATAACTTGCATAAACTTTCCCCTTAATCTTAAAGTTTTAACACAAAACTTTAGATGAATGGGTTCAACTTAGCACCGCAAGGAGGGAACGTGTAAATTTCATACTTAACTATTACTTAAAAGAAATAAGAAAATATGATAATCTTTCCATCTGTTAAAGAAAATAGCGACATCTAGTTCTTTATAAAAATTAAGTTACTAGAAATTTAATACATTTTACGAGAAGAAGACGAAGATTGTCCACTTTTGTTAGACACAGTCTTACTATGGGTTTATATCGCCGAAAACATTCACACAAAACATATCGTCATCTCAGTTTTTTCATAGTGAAAGATGGAGACAAACTTTGTATCGCGACAAGTTTATACGCCAGTGGAACCCACGGTTACTGGGTGCTATCCGACACATCTTGACATCCACCTTGCCTCTACTACCAAAACGTACAGTATACTGTATCTTTAACACCAGCTCCTATTAGGGTATTTACGAGAGTGAGAAGCGATATAAGCTCAATTTCCCTGGATTAACTGTTGGCGTAAAATTTATTCGCGTTTGCTTTTATTTTTATTTAATAAAATACCCCACTTATCATAATAAGTGTCGTTAATGTCGTCACATATACAAACACAGGTTTATTTGTTGCAGTCAAACCGTGTCTGAGGAGAGTATATTTTGTTCCATATTGAAGTCCTAATATTGGAGCATTGAACAGATTTTAAACTTTATGGTCTACTAAATAAAGGCGATATTGCAATAATACGTGTATATTAGGAATATTCCCAAGGGTGAAGCAGGTAGGACATTACAGTCCGAAGAGAAAACCGTAATTTGCAGCGAAGATGTGGCTGGCTATTTACGTTTTATTTGTACAATAATAGGCTAGTAAATTTCATTTATTAAACATGCTTAAATTCATTTTTTTTTAAATATAAATAAATTATATAAGCCAAGTGTTATTTAAAGTTAGGTGGTATTAAGGCCAAACAAAGCTGTGGCCGTTAAAGTTTTCAAAAGAGAAATAAAGTTAAACTCATAACCCTTAAGTTTCGCTAAGTTTAAGCTATAAATTCTACTCACCCCGGCTAAGTAATGCCAGTGTGGAAGATGTACACTTACCTGAAATGAAAATATATTAGATTAAAATATATAAAACCCCAAAAGCCTTAAAAACTATACTATTATTATAAAGACAAGGTTAATTAATTTGTACCTAATTAGTACATGGTACATTCTATAAAAGTATTTATTGCACTACACAGATTAATGTAATATATATCTTATTTGCCAACTATATTGAATGAAAAAAATCAATACACAGTGTAGCTAAATCCTGGCAACTTTTCCATGCGGTTGTTATTTGTCTCTTAAGAAGATAAATCTTTTACCTTGTACCATTTAGCTTTTGTCAGCGCCGACTAAATTTAGCTAGAACAATACAAAATTAGTTTTAGTCACTCACTGTTTAAAATTACTTTTGTACGCTTTCAATAAAACTTTAACGACGGCTTCTTGTTAAAATGATAATGTATCTAATCATCCACTAATGCCGCATTTCATCCTGATTTTCAATATTGCACGTTCATAATAAAGATGCTTTTAAGAAAGAGGAAGGGTCGGGGGTTGCCCTGTTTCATGTAAAAAGGTTTACCAAGCAACATTGTAATATTTGATTGTGGTGGTACTTTCGCCTTAACTACTCAACAGATCGTCAGAAAATTTTCCAAACATTGTCATTGAATCATTGAAAAGGACATGGTACTTTTTATCCCGAAAAAAAAAAAACAAAACGTGCGAAGCCGCGGCAAGCAGCTAGTTATTATCCCTTCAAAACACAAGTGTCAGTACCACAAAAACAAAGTTTTATGAATGCGAAACTACAAGAGAAAATTTAAATATTAAAAGCATTCGCTTAAACTAACTTTAATAACAACTCGGACCCGCATATATAACTAACAACAAACATCAAAACAAATTTATGACTCAACTAAAAGTCCTAATATAAACTCAACGCTTTGTTAGTTTTAGGTGGTAACGATGAATTATTCGCTAGTCTTAAGATATTGTGGTGAACACAAGTGGATCTGAACAACTGGAGCTTCTGTCGTAGGTTAACCACACTTTAAAGACATGTTTTTTTTTTAGTTTTTGCAGGTGGTTAATACGCAAGACAGAGATATTATGAATCTCCTGGATTGACCTATTAACAATATATGTAGGGTAAAAAAAGGTTCGCGACCTTAAAGTTGACATTTGATTGCAGTAGGAACACTCAAAATTAAATAGAACATATTTGATATGAAGATTACATTAAAAAGGTGCGATGTTGATATGAAACTAGATCATAGGCGTATGTATACAATACTGTTGCTGACCCTAGTTGTCATATAAAATAACCGTTTTATATACATTTGTTGCTAAGCGCTGTACAACTAACAACAAAGAGTCAATAACTTGATAAAGGAATGCATTTGTAAAACGATGAAAGTTTTGCTTCGAATGTACAAAAAAGTAGTAACGACATTCATCACTGCCGCCACACGATCATAATGAATAAACACCGCATGGCATACAGTGTGAAATAACCTTAGCCAGATGTTGAGTGTATGTACAATGACATATAAAATAAGATAGGGCTGAAGAAATTAATACTCTAATAATTTATTTAATCAGGACTTAGATTATATGTTAAATAATTTATGCACATTGATACATGTGGGGTGTCGACGTACAACACAATGTTACACTCGAGTTCGATTTGACGTCCACATAAACTTAACCCCTAGAATCGCCGACGTCTAATTACGCAAGGGTTATACCTTATTTAGTTTTCACGATTTAACAGCGTTGACCCAGATTTAGTCTGCTCTGCAACCCATATTATCTAGGCTAACATATAGTCTAGATCCTGGTCAAATAGCAAATGAGGGTATATATTTCGTCGTTATGCCGTATCTTAAAATGTATGGTGTTACCTATTCTTTAAAAACTTTAAATTTTGTTTTGGAATAAACTATTTTTATATTTTCGTCTTACACTACGTCATTCTCAAGTCCACTTTAATAACAGAACTGCAATGACATTCGCCTAAAATATAGTTTAGTTTTCTGAAACTCAACTAGATCAAATTAAATCACTTTTTATGTATATCAGCTCAAACAAATTGAGACATGCCAACCTAAAATCAAAGCACCAATATCAGAGGGAATTAATTAAAGTTTAACTCTAAACTGGGAAGGTAAACAACGTTCAATAGCCTTTTAGAGTTAACTAGGTTTGACTTAAATTTGCATGAGCTTACACAGCGAGTTACATCAGCTCTATACACAAGGTTGACATTGTTAGTTTTGTTGATGCAAAAAAATCCGAAGCATTTTCACGAAGTGCAAGGATAAAGATGACTTGAGTAACTTTTAACGGGAATTCTGTTATGAGAATAATAACGATCCGTTTATTTGTAATGAGGCAATCTCTGGAACTAAGCACTGAAACCGATATTCATTGACAATTAAAACCTACATTATCCAAAGGGATTATTTTTAATATATATTAAAATATTGTAAATGAATAATGAAATGTAAGCTTTTATAAAAATAATTCTGCGATAATTTTTCTTCAATCGAGTTAAAACAGCAATTCAAATCTTCGTTTTGGGCAGTGGATCTCAAACGAGACTAAGAATGAGTCTGTCAAGTTTTGACTGGATTTTTGACTGGCTAATAGACATAAATAACACCGGATTGCGAGGTGGGTGGCAAGTGCGCCTAGCCTGAATCTCTTTAGACAAATTTAGCCTTAAGAGCCTAAGCTAGTTTCGGGAGCCACGGCTTAGACCGTTTCTATAATTGGGGTATTTTATTAATGTCTGGCAACATGCGATTTCGTTGTAATATTAATACAAGCAACGAACCTTGTTATTTGGTTATTTTACTTTTCATGGCTGATTAAGAGAATTTGCCTTTGTCGAATAACGACTGGTAGGCATTAAGGCATTATGAAGTCCCCTTTGAAACCACACTATTGCTAGTACTACACGTAGGCTGCCCTTAAAGCTCCTCCGATAATGGAGGAGGAAATGGAAAGGGCAGCCGGCCAGCTCAGGGGGTCCTGGAAAGCTCCGGGACCGGATGGGGTGCACGGAAATGTGCTCCCCATCGCCCTAAAACACCTCGGGGACCACCTTCGCTGCCTGTTCAGTGACTGCCTGGCGGCGGGCCGCTTCCCCAGGGTGTGGAAGGAGGGGCGGCTGGTGCACATAAGGAAGGAAGGTCGACCTGCAGACTTTCTTTCCGGGCACCGACCGTTGGTGATGCTGGATGAGGTCGGGAAGTTACTGGAAAGAGTGGTGACTTCCCGAATCATCCAGCATCTAGAGAGGGTAGGGCCGCAACTCTCCGGGAACCAATTCGGGTTCCGTTCGGGGCGGTCCACTCTCGACGCCCTGACCGCCCTGAAAACGTTCACGGAGGGTGTGGCAGAGGGGGCAAGAGGCTAAGGTTATAACGCCAATGCCTTCGGCTCCCTCCCCTTCGGGGTGAAAGAGGAGGCGCTCCGATACCATGGAATGCCCCTCTACCTCCGGACGGTCATAGGGCACTACCTGCAGGAAAGGGTAGTGTCCTCCATCGAAAGAGGAGGGACCCGAAAAGTGAGGCGGATGGCATGCGGTGTTCCCTCAGTTCCCCATACGGATCGTATTAGGACCCCTGCTGTGGAACAACGGCTTCGACTGGGCTATCTGCGGAGAGGTGCTGCCCCGGATGGCGGTCATCTGCTATCCGGAGGGTCGAGGCGCTGGGCCTCCGAGTGGCACTCACCAAATCTGAGGCGCTTTGCTTCAAAGGGCCGAGGTGGAGAGTGCATAGCGTGCGAGCATAATCGCGGTGCAATATGCCGGGCCTACCGCACGGTAGGCCACGCAGCGGCCTGCGCTCTGTCCGGCACTCCCCCGTGGGAGATA
>JWHW01003276.1:201135-211472 GCA_000931545.1 Papilio glaucus
CGGTGGGCACGATGCTCCTCCGACTTGTTAAACGATCCTGTACCAAGTCAAGACCCTGATTACGGTTTTTTTTTAATTTTCATATAAGCCCGCATTTTAGAAAGCCTGTTTTGCGTTCTTCACTAGTCTGTTTTGAAATGGCCCTCGAAGTAGATTACCTAATTTTAGATGGGCGTTCCGTTCTATCTACGTTTGTCTCAGTGAAACGACGCAGTCTCATTTTTTTTATGGGAGTAGGTGGCAAACGAGCTAGCGGATCACCTGGTGTTAAGTGAGCGCTACCCATAGACATCCGTATCAAGCAAATTTGTTGCAGATGCGTTGCCACTTTTTAAGAACAGAGAGGGGCATAGACAGGAAAAAGGATATTTCCACCATTACCTTTATTACCACTGTTAAATGAGCTGTATGAGCAGCGCGTCTAGTAGGTAAACCCGTATCTTGACAAACAAAATCAGTTAACAAACTTAAGATTCACTAAAACTCGAGAATTTTTTTTTCTTAATGGAAAAATTACGTAGCTGTAAAGGTCCAATCAAGTTTTTTAGCTAATAGAAGCAAGATTATTGACTTTTTCTTATAGAAATTGAAATCGATTTAAAATTACTTTCAATTTGAAAATGTTTCATAAAGAAAGAAAATGGCGATGTCTATGTGTAGCGGTCACTTAATATCAATTGAACCGCTTGCTCATTTGCCAACTTCTATAAAACAGTCAAAAGCACTGCCGTCAGAAGTGAAAACTCCAAACAGGTGGGAAGGCGCGACAATAGTTCATAAATAAATAAATAATGAACAAAAATAAACCCGTGGCTCTTAACAATAAAATTCATAATTGTAATGAAAAAAGTTCGTCGATCCATATTCAACAAAGCATGTTGCAGGCGCGTGTTGCTGACACGTGTTGAGCACGTAGTTCACGCGAACGTATAACATTGTCCCCTATAAAAATATCTTCTAACGCGGCTAAAGAAGTTTGCACTTCAAAAACTATTGTTAAATGGCATTATATTTACCTTTTTTGGTGCAATTTTAACTGGCTTTTGCAAATACGCCGAAGTATACAAAATTGTATGCACCGGCGCTTCCGTGGGTATTCCTAGTGATGTCATGTTGGTCAAACAAATGACAATGTAAATAAATGTCTAATCCGACCAACACAGATCTCAAAACTCTATCACCGAATTCGTTTATTATGAACACGCACTTTTACAAATGTTTTAAAACACTACACTGTAATTTTATATACATAAACTTAAGCCCATTTGTATTTTCATAGCACAAAACAGTTATAAAGACGTTAGGGCAAATCAAGAACACAAGGACCTACCTAGGTCCTTGGGATGTGACGAAATGCTCGAACGCACCATCATACATCGTTTACCGCTAGTTGATATATCCGAGAACCATGCGACGTAACCTTGTAATAATGTACTAATACACAGTCGTGTACTTTTTACCTTGAATAAGAAACTGTGTGTATGACCTTTAGATAATTTTGATACGCTTTTATTATCTTCGCTTGTATCTGTCTATGTAACGAAAAATTCAATGTAATTTTCTTTTTATTAACTTGTATAACGCCTGTTTTCTTGAATATTTCCTATCAAGGAACGATGACAAATCATTTTTCATAACAGTAAGTAATACTAATAAATAAGAGAGTAATTTTAAATTAAGAATAGTGCACCCTAGTAAAAATTTAAATTATTAATACTCTACGAATGCTTTGTGTGTTATTATTTCTTATTTTGATAGAAGAAAATTTCCTATATTAATAAATTAGCAGGAGCTGTATAATATGTCCTATAAACCTCCTAAAATGCAAATATTCAACATTCCGAATAAACGTGCGTCGCCCCATTGTTAGGAACGTTCCTAAAACAACGCGGCTACTCAATCCATACAATAGAGTGTAGCAGGCTGTTTTGTATACCAATGGATATCACAACTTACGTGCAAGAGAACAGCTCGCGCGACATCTGTCCCATTTGTCATCTTCCTTTTATATGAATGCCTCGCACTGAGTAAAATCTTATAATGTTCCTCCCGCGCTTGACAGCGCTCAGGAATCGGAACCATTTTGTCAACTTATATATGTTATGCAATAGAAAATAGCAAAAGGCTCATTCGATCTTAATGCACCTTACCCGTCAACATATGAAACTATAAGAGAACTTATAGATGATTTGCCTTTCTAAACGCAAGAGGAGAAGGGTATCCAAGGAATAAGAAAGGTCCTGCAGTCTGCAGTACCTATACATGTTAACAACCAAAAAAGTATCGGCATTCTGTTAGATCACGGTTCTAACGCGATGGAAGTCTTCAGCTGAATCTGCTAACTGCTTATTTCGTTAGATGTAATAAAATTCAGAAATAATATAATAATAATTAATACATAAGTAATAATAGGTAATGTACACTAACATAAGAAAATATTTGGTTGTACACTCAGCAATTATTAAAAAGATTTGAACAATTATTTCTCGTGACATAGTTTACATTTGTTAGTTACAACCGTGAGTGGTTTAGTAACAAGAAATAATGAAATTCTTCATTATAATAGACAAACAAACGACCGCTATTTGATAAATTTATGTTCTGTTCTGCGGTTTTTAACAATACAAAAAATTACATGTGTGTCCCCAATTGCCGCTCTTAGACCTCTAACCTCTCATTGCGGGCCGTAGTTTCCAGATGGAAAATTAGCGCTACGGGACCGATCGACGAATACTGAGGTAGTAAATGGTATAGCTCTACTGCCTTTTCAGTTTTTTTTTCTTTAATATGAAATGACATAGACAAATATAACCTCTATTTTTATTCCCCTTAGCCCGATTAAAGATACAAGAAAGAGAAAAAGTCACTTTGTATAATGCAGATCAGCAATAATTGCAAGATACTCTTTCAGCAAAACTTAGGTGATACGTGCGCTATGCGTGTCTAATGTACAACAAGATGTACAAGTCAATAAATACAAAAAGAGCTTATAAATAAATAGCTAGGTAATTTTATAAATACCATAACTTCATTTTCCACCATATTTTCATTTAAGTCTTATTTACAGGAAAATAATTATAAGTAAGATTTCCCAAAACAATACATTGAAGTATGTCGTTACTTTGAATTAAAAGGAATTAAATTTCAGGATTAAAAATAGCGTTACAAGGGATAAGTGTTACTGAAACTTGTTGAGAAAGGTATGCTTCGGTGGTTCTGGAATGTTGAAAGGATGAATGAAGAGAAAATAACGAAACATATTTATGTTGCAAGACTGGCAGTGCTGTCAGGGAATGCGCTCAGAGAACTTATATCGATCAGATTAGTGGGCTACTACAAAGGGCGATATAAGGAGTACCCATATTCGACGAACATGTGAGTAAATATACACATCTAGATGTAGAAGAAGCGCGAGAAGTGTGTAAGTTTCGCGCAAGAATCCATAATCTCTACCTACCCCTCTAGGCTATATGAGCGTATAGTATGTTATTATTCTCATAATAATTTGAAATAAAAATGGAACGTGGGAAACCCATCCAACCCATCTCATAAAATCGTTACAATATGCAATATGTATGTATGTATCTATCCATGAAAAAGGCCCTTTTCACAGTGATAAACAAATGGAATTAAAAACCTTAATCGTTTAAAAATTAACCAAGGGGCCGCCGTAACAAAGTCATGTCGTGCTGCACGTGGGCTCAAGTTATCAAGTCCCGAGTAAATAAGATGTTCACAATCAAACAATTTGTGTAATCAGGAGCGGCGCGTCGTACATGCGAGCTCGAAACTCAAAAATATTGCAATATTTTTTTATTATATATATAATGTCACTCACAGTGCGTTTGTTTCCATTCCACAAAAAAACAATCATGACTTGGAAATGGAAAGTATTGTCTGGTCACGGAAGAAGTGAGTCCGTATTCCAAATGGACCAGTGACCACGCCAGGAGGAATTGGTTGGATAGAAAAAGTGGACAATCGCTTACCGTGGACGGCATTGGTGAAGGTGTGCATGCATGTCATGTCATGCATGTATATATTTGACTAAGCTCATGATGGAATTATGTTTGCTAGGGGGAAAGAAATATCATCCATCAGCGCTGAAAAGCTGTGTACGTAAAGGGTTTTTCAACAAGAACGTTGTTTTCTAAAACAAAATAAAACAAAGAGTTTAGATGAAGATGATTCAAATTTTTATTGTATTACGAAGAGAAATGTTTGGCCTGTTGAAACCACATGTGTGTGATATCTATGTCATCAATAATAGGCCAAAATTGAGATGTTAACATCTCGCGATAGCGTGATCCATTGACATGTGGTTTCAACAGGACGGTGCCACATGTCACACAGCCAACGAAACGATCAATTTATTGCAAACCAAATTTCCCGATCGCATAATTTCACGAAATTCAGCTGTTAAGTGGCCAGCCAGATCGTGTGATTTAACACCACTGGATTACTTTTTGTGGGGCTATGTTAAGGACAGAGTCTATACGGAGTCAATCGAATCGATCGCGGCCTCAAACCTCAAAATCCATGACGTGATTAACGAAATAGACCCGCCATTTTGCCAAAAAGTGATTAAAAACTTTGATGAAAGAATCGACATCTGTCAGCGTGGTCTTGGTGGACATTTGCCAGATATCATTTTTCATTCATAATTGCCAAACTTTTCTCGTAAGACAGTAAAAAATTTGAAACATCTTCATCTAAACTCTTTGTTTTATTTTGTTTTAGAAAACAAAGTTCTAGTTAAAAAACCGTTTATTTCCCTCGAAATCCGCTTTTAAAATTTCACTCAATTAGAACAGCGAGTACTAGTACTTTTGTACCCGTATTTTATATTAGGTATTAAATGTACTGGAAGCTGACCCCGTTATGATATCATCAGGTACGATCATGGTCAAGCACTAGTTTTTTATACAATATAGATATATTGTACCAACTGAATATCAATAAATACTGAATAGAAGCAGACCCGGCAAACGTTGTTTTGCCCTATAAAATAGGTCTAGTGAAAATTTTCGTATTCAAATAAAAAAATGTGGAAGAAATGTAAAAATTTAGAGAAGTTATTTATTTTTTAATGCCAAATCATACAAAAATTAAAATAAAAATGTATCCCAAAAATAAACAAAAAATGTTTGGGGTGGCCCAGCCTTATCACTTAGGGGTATGAAAAATAGATAGTAGCCGATTCTCAAACCAACTGAATATGCATATAAAATTTGGTAAAAATTGGTAAAGTCGTTTCGGAGGAGTACGGTAACTGACATTGTGACACGATAATTTTATATATAAGATATATCAGTAATAATTTATTTTATTACTCGTACAAATTCGATCACAACTGTACCCATTGGACGTGAACATTGAACAAGTTGTCGCATTATTTGCTAAGGTTGATACTGTGAGACTGGTTGCAATATATACTCGACTTGTTTTGATAGTCGCGACTGCTCAGTGACAAACGTTCAGAAGGCGAGGTAACAATAACATCTTAGCTGCAAAAGTATTGACTTATGTTAAAAGTAAACCAAAAGTAATTTTCTGTAAACAAGTGCCTGTATACACCAACATTGAGAACGGCATTGGAAATAAAGGTAAGTGGACACATAAAATTCGATAAATTTGTAAATATAACTGCAAATGCGTAATCGCAGACAACACGAAGGGCCGCCACGAAAGCGCAAAGAAAGAGGGCGCGAAGAAGCAACGCGCACTTGATGTGCGCACACACGCACACAAAAAAACCCCGTCGTCCGCGCGCACAAAAAACGTCGTTTGCAAGGGCCCTAAGTGAGGTGCGCTTGTTTTTTTATGGAATAGGGTAGGTGGAGCAAGCGGTTCATCTGATTTTAAGTGACCGCTATACCCGGTCGCATCCGCAACAAGTAAAAAGTTGGAGATCTGTGGCCTTATCATTAATGGACAAAGGAAATTTCCTTCTCCTATTCATCCCCTACCCCGTCCAATCCTCTTTCTTTTCCTATCCTTTGTAGGAAACGATGGGAAAAGAAAGAGGACTGACACCGGGTCTCTGGCACTTCACTCATCAGAACGCCTGTCTTCTGTGAGTGGTATTTCACCGGTCGAGCCAGCCCATTTATGCAACTGATGTTGTTGTTGCGGACTCTATCACTGTTAAAAATCTACCACTGACGTTTGCATTTTCGTATTTAAAAAAACTAAATAAACATATTGAAATTTTGACAATAAATAAAAATGATCAGTGTTTTACACGTAAGTTTGTTTGGTTGTCAATCACTCTTACGCAAACTGACATGACGTTTGAGGTTAGGTACGTTGGAGGCTAAGAATTCATGATACTCGCCCCTCGACACTCCAAAATAAACACATCTACGTGATTTTCATTACAGTTAAACTAGACATGCATTAAGTTATGAACGTAGATTGATTTATTTATTCCTGTCAAACTTCAGCGCTCAAGCCCGCCCTAACACAGCATAATCGTTGTTTCATTCCGACGGATACTCTACCTCTTATAACGCCAGGGTTTGTAATAATATCATACTGGCGGATTTTAATAAACTAAAACATTTGGGATAAAGCTAAGAGTAGATTTTCCATGACATATTTCGTAGTTCCTTAGATCTTTAATAATCGTTTGAAAGTTTTTTTATCTTTATTTGAGAAAAATACATATAATTGTTAATGGTAAATTTCATCATGATGATTATGATGATCATGTTAATTATTTTATTTTGTATAATTCTTTTTAATAATTGTTAACAGAGAGTTTACTTAAGTATACAAGCTTTCAACAGTTGCCTAAGGGTTCCAAGAGTTAGTTGTCAAAAGAACGACGCAAAAGTTTTTCAAGGATCCTTCTGAAAGCTGACAAAGGAAGTATCGTTTGAAAGAGCCAGTAATTGGTCCTTAGAATCTTTATATTCGACAGTTCGGAGTTTCGTCCGTTAGATTTTCGTTTCGTAATTGCTATATATTTTCGGTCACTTTCTGAAGGTTTTTCTTAACTTTTATCTTATCAGCGATATCTTTTATAAAGACTAGGGTTTACTGACTCAATTAAAGACACGTACTCTTAGATCTAGTGAAAAATCAAAGTAGGTTGGTGTCTAAGGAGTTTTTACATTTTGATTGATTTATCTAAAGAGGGTTACGTGCTGGCCTCTTAGAATAAAAAGCTTGTATATTTTAAGAAGAAAATAGTTAATTTAGTTATTATTCAATTTTTATTGTAACAACATGGTCTTTTTACAATATTTCGCAATACATAGTTAGTGAAACAGAGTTTTATTTTTAAAACCTATGCTATGAATAACATTATAAATGCGAAAGTAGTTCTGTATGTCTCTCCGTCTGACTGTTACCTTTTCACGTCTAAACTACTAAACCTTTTTAAATGAAATTTGGTACAGCGATAGTCTAGCGCCCGAGAAAGGCTACTTTTTAATGCGAAAAAATAATTTAAATACGTTCCAAAGTATACCAAGAGCAATATAGTTTGGTACACAGTTGGGTGGCGCAGCGATGGTGACCACCTAGTCTCTACCTCCCCACAACGAACGTATTTCACATTATCTAAACATATTAGTTGCTAAGGCGTCGAGTGTCACACTGTCAGTCGTGTCACGTTTCTCTAGCGAGCTAAAACTGTTGCTAACTTAAAGTTTGCGGCCACGAAACCATTAGTGCGGCCAAAAAACAATAGTGTTTTCTTTTGCATAACAAAAGACAACACTATTGTTTTTTAAAGTTTGCGGCCACGAAACCATTAGTGCGGCCAAAAAACAATAGTGTTTTCTTTTGCATAACAAAAGACAACACTATTGTTTTTTTTTTCATGGATGAGCTTTTATCAAAATATAAATAAAAATGAATACATGTTTCCTATCATCACTTTATAACACATACTCATTATGCTCTGGAAAAGATGTGCATTAAAATTATTCTTATACAGCATTATAATTCCATAAAAAGGCGGATTTTTCATCAAGCTGGCAACAAAAATGAAAAAAAAATGATTAGTGATAAAGGTTATTAAGTAACTTTATAGACGGGAGCAAATTTAATTGATAAATGTAATCAATACATGTGTAATAGAATTCATCAAATTTGTTGATAGTTACAGCTAAGTCTTAATGACATTGTCATTCAATTATATATATCGGTGTCAGCGTCAGCTAAGGAAATACCAATATACGATGATGCCTTAAGAAAACATTTTACAAATCAACTTTATACTATACTAGTGACCCGCCCCGGCTTCGCCTGGGTACCACTAAATATGTTGATCCGATCGCTACCAAACACAGCTGACCCCGACTCCAAAAATAGATATGATAAAGAATTGATTCTTATGTTTAATTGCGTAAAAATATTTTATACTTTTAAGTGCATTTATTGTTTTTGAATATAATTAATAAGTAGGTTTTGTTTTTCTTTAAAAGTTTTTTCAGTGCACCGTTTATACACAAAATATTTATATTTGTTGCAGTACCTCCACTCTAAAACCGTTTGAGACCATTCACTAATCATTAAATGTTTAATGATTAGTGAACATTTAAGTCCAGATGAAACCTGTTTTAAAACTATTTGAAAATGAATTTTATGGTTTTTGTTTATCGTATGTGTACTAATATAATAAAGATGAAGAGTTTGTTTCTTTGAACGCGCTAATCTACGGAAATACCAATCAGATTTGAAAAATTATTTTTGGATTTGACAGTCCAAATAAGGATTGTTATTGAACGTCACACTTCGACCCAAACTATAACGTTACGCGAGAAAGATGGAATAACGCGGTCGAGTGAAACTGCGGGGCACAGCTGCTATTACTTATAGAAGATAATCTAGGGCACACCATGTATATTTGCTCAATCGTGTGTTAATATTTATTACTATAATATGTATCGAATTAGAAAAAATATAGTACATTTTAATCGCTTGTTTTATGGCCACGCACGACAGTCAATACGAGAAATATTCCCGCAGAACAGTATTTACTTTTCATTATAACATTAAACGCTTACAAGTCGCTCTTTTATGCATCATTTTAATTACACTTCGAGTTTCTACTTTAAATCTGCATAAGTATACATTACACTGTATTAATAGTTCTCAGGCTAACACTGCATTGCACTGGAGTTATATTACGAGAAAGATGATTAGATTGTGCTGTTTCTTGATATGTATATCATTAAAGTGATTCATACATAATGCCGGGGCATTATGAATAATGACCGCCAGGCTACGAAACAAGAGGTCGTGGGTTCGAATCCGAAATCCTTTCGACTATTATCGGGGTCTGTCTACTAGGACAACCCTTAGCTTAGTTGAAATGGTAGGTAAATAAATTATTTACATAATTTTCAAATATTTTAATTAATGACTCATCTATCGCATTTTACTTTAATATTCCACACGAAGTGTTGGTGATATTCTACACCTACCTTTTTGTTTTTTTTTTTAATCAATCTATAACTTATATGAATATTATGCGTAAACTTTATAAAGCGAGGCATTTAAAAAATAACACCATTCGAAGCGTCCCTTTGTTGGTCGGTTCCCGGTTACTCTATTCAATAATCTTTAAGCGTTCGTGGCCCGGATACGGCATTTTATTGCCAAGCAAAGGGGCCACTTTAAGAGTTACTTCCACGTTTAACATAATAAAAGCTCGAGAAACTCGAGATGTGGAAAAAACGTTGAGTGTCCGGGCGCTTGGCAGAATTAGGGATGAGTATGAATCTATACAACTTAAGAAAGACTATACTCATGTCAAATACTCGCTGCCCGTTGAGCAATAAAATGCCGGAATAGGACAGTGCTCTCTCTCATACTTACAGAGCCTTACTGGCCTAGTGGGATGTGATGACGAACCAGTGTAATGTCAATGTCTCTCCTTAGTGCACTGATGATTTATGGCGGGCAGCGAGAGTTTGACACGAGTATAGTGATGAGTGTAGCAGACAAGCACCAGCGTTTTATTTCTTTTGGAAATAACAAAAAATATTAATTAGAATAAAAAATAAGCAGCACGATGGATTTTTTAAAACAAAGGTTTTTAAATATATTCAAAAAACAACTTTTTCTGAAATTTCCTTATAACATTAGCTATCCATATTATACAACTTTACTTTATCTCACGATTCCCACATAATTACAACATTACCATTGAAAGTGTAATGGCAGCCATGTATAGTAAAATGACGTTTGTTTGTTTACAAAAATTACTACTATCTTACAGTAAAACGAGGTACATACATTGCTGATTTAAATTGGATAATATGTATGAGTGTGTATTTATGAAGGTATATGTATATCCTATTTTGTTAGCAAACAAAAGT
>JWHW01003276.1:212098-222869 GCA_000931545.1 Papilio glaucus
CTAAAACGAGGTACATACATTGCTGATTTAAATTGGATAATATGTATGAGTGTGTATTTATGAAGGTATATCTATATCCTTTTTAGTTAGCAAACAAAAGTCTAGAATTTAAAGGTGAGTTCAGGTTGGTAGACTTGATGAAATCACGTACGTAGTGTAATTATTGTAGTAGTAAAGTTAGACCAACTTTACGTAACATAACGTAACGAGATAGCCAAAACCTTGTTACAGAGCCAACATAGTTAACTACAATTGAAACGAAAATTAAATGAGTTTTGCGTATAAAGTAAAATTTGCACTAAATTGCGTATCGCCGGTTCGACTGTATCGTCTGGTTCTAATAGTTTATCTGATGACCTTGTAGATCACACTTGATGTTTTTTGAAATATCTTATCTGTTAGGTACTACTAAATTAATTCAACAGCATAACCCAGATACTGAACTAGGAACATGCTCAATTAAAGGAAAGATCGGAACAAAGGTCAGTTGACATATTTAAAAATCATCATCGTTTGTCCTTTTCCCTCTTATGTGGAGTCAGCACAGTATTACCGCAGTCTATACTGTAAAGGTTTTGGCTACAGTTTTTACGACCGGCCGTCTGCCTGGCACCAACTTTCCTCGGGAAAAAAACAAAGACAATTGTTGCCAAGATAATCCAATGTCGCGAGGTTTGTATTGGTCAGGTTTGTATCCCTTATCCGTACACCATGTATCGTTGTCAACATACATATTTGAACAAACTGCAAAAATCATATTTTTTTATTTCCTGTAGATCACAGTTTTCGATGAGATCGTTAATAGATGTACTCATTTTTTTCTTGTCCTTTTTACTCTGTTTACATATAACTAAAACTAAAAAAAAAACAATTTACAGTTTCCTATATACCATTGTAATATTGTAACAAAAATGTATTTGAATAGCACGTGCCCAGATATCAGGGACGTGTTAAATTGTTCTCCGCGTTCATTAATGGCTTGTGTCAAATTCAATTAGCATAGAGTAGCTCACGGCCAGAACAAATGCAAACCAACAATATTAACAACTATTTGTGAGTTACCAAGAATCAAATAAAGTAATAAATCAATACAAAGAAGTTTTACAATATTTATATTCGATCCGACTATTTTAATTTAATATATTTTATGCAATTTCTATGAAACTCGTCATGTTAAGGTTAGGAAAATTCTTGTAATACCGGCCTACACGTTTCTTAAACCTCATCAAGCATCACAAGCATAAATATAAGAACCTATAGAATTTTTTTGTAATAGTAGAAGGTGGCAAAAGAGCAAGCGGGTCACCTGATGTTAAGTGACCGCTACCCATAGACATCTACAACAAGCAAATGAGTCACAGACCTTTAATGGACAGAGGAGGCGATAGACAGGAAAAAGGAAGTTTCCTTTTCCCATCCATTCCCTCCCCGTCCAGTCCTCCTACCCTTCGCATTATATCATTTGGAAAGGATGGGAAAGGGATGAGGATGGAAAATGGGCCTCCGGAACCTCACTCATCAGACGAAACGCAGAAGTATACGTATACTTCACACCTGTCTTCTGTGGGGACGTGGTATTTCACCGGCCGAGCCGGCCCATTCGTGCAACTGATGTTGTTGTTGCGGTTGTACGGTATTTGGCTTGGCTTGGATAAGTTGGTGGCGCTATCCACCTATCGTTTTGTCGCTTTTTGAAGCCCATGCCCAAATCATAGATAATACTTAATCATAATGAAGCTTTGGAAGTTGGACTGATCGTAACAGACGACCATGTTAGTGTAAATGTTACCGTGGGTTTCCACTAGCGTATAAATTTGACGCTATACAAGTTTTCTCTCAGTCTTTCTCTTTGAAAAATACTGAGATGACAATATGTTTTGTGTAAATGTTTTGGCAGTGTAAACCCAGGGTTACGCATGTACAAGAACTTGGGAGTTGACTCGACCTTCATTCGTGAACATTAGTTGAGGTCGAAGCTATATTTGTCAGTCTCGTTACATTATTTCACGACGTAAACTTTTTGAACACTGCGTAGGCTAGCATGACGTCATCGGATTCGGATCTTAATATGCACGAATCCTAACTAATATTATAAATGCGAATGTCTGTTCATTTGTTACGCTTTAACTTCTTAACGACTAACCGAATACCAATTTAGCAAACTTTGTCTCTGATATAGAAAATGACATAGGGTACCTATTATCCCGAAAAAATAGACTGTTCCCGAAGGAAAGAAAAATGCATAAAATCATAAAACCTTCATACACATTATCGGTTGCCATGGTAATGTTATGCTTTGGCAATAACAACTTATTGACACATGTTTATTCGAAGCACACGCGCAATCAATTAACAAGAAAAATCAGCGAAGAAAACGAAAAACGAATACGTCCGACGCCGCTGGCAAAAGATAGTTATATATGTAGGTATAGAAGTACTCTATTGCTAACATAATCCTGTGAGACAGAGAGTTATTATCGACTTAATGGCGTAGCTGCAAATCTTTTATCTTTCCAATCACGCATGCCTAATTTTGTGTATACTTGTAAAGAAGTATGTACCTTTTCAAATGAGTTATTTCCATACTTACGTGTTATCTTCACTCAAACACCGACATTTTTGTACATTGTAACACATGTTTAGCAAACAAACACGCCGTGGCTGCCAACACAATGGACCTCGTGATGTTCATCACGGAATCCCCATGCCACATACTATGTACATTATTAACGCAAACGTAATGGATAACTATGAATGACAGATGGAAAATGTAATAAGGTACAATCTGCGTAGAATATTGTATAGCTGGCACAGACCTTAGGGAACGAACCCATACTACGTGACCATTTGGATCCCCTTCCCTTAGCTTATCACTTGTATTGTTTGCCAATAACCTCTCTCTGAATAGACGTGGTTATGTTTCGATAAGTTTTCGATGTATAAGTCACATAGGTGTAAGTAATATGGAACGTGTAATTGTGCTGCAAAACCGTAGTCCATAAGTGTATATTTTATATTAATTTACTTGCATATAAATTCCGTACTTTGCACTATATGCGATGTGTTTAAAGTGATATGTTTTTCTAATAACTTGTAATACTAGAAGTATAAGATAGGCTAACTAAACTGAATTAGGATTTTAATATGTAAGCGAAATTTTTGTTTTTTATAACGATCGTATTCTTGGTATTATGTAAAAAAAAAAGATATACAAAGGGTTCGGTCATGGGAAAGCAGAGGTACGCGCGCAAACGAGGGTGCATTTTTTATGGCTCGGCGCGGCGTATAAAAGGGACGCACTTTGTGCCAAAAGTCAAAAGTTTGTCCATGGAAGCGATCTAAGAGCTCGGCGGCCTCCCAATCCGGTGATAATAATAAAGTAACGGCCCGAGCCCAGGCTCCCTCTACGGAGGGAGTCCTCGAGCTAAGTTACTCTCAAAGCGGCTTAGGCTAGGCACCCTCTGCGCCCTGCCGCCTCGAGCCCGGTGTAGCTATAAATGCCTCCACTAGGCAAACAGTGACCTTTCAGTAACAAAAAAAAACAAAAGTCTGTCGTAATCCAGCTAATAATCGTGGAGACCGAACCCTGAGGAACTTTCGCTCTTACAAAGTGGTTTTCTTTATCTACGGCATACGACTCGATACTAGCGGCTACACCGCTCTTCTAGAAGATCCACGGACTGGTGCTTACCAGCGCAAGGCGAGGGACCGAGTAGTGTGCCGCGGGGTGCAATACGGGGCCCTCCCTTCGAACGTGGCACCAGTCACCCAACTGGGAGCTGTCCCAGGCAGCGGTAGGTAGTGCCCTATCACTATATTGTACCTCACTCAACTAGTGATGCGCAGCCGAAACAATTGTAAAGTTTCATTTAAATCCATTCAGTAGTTTTTGCGTGAAAGAGTTACAAACATCCATACATACACTTTCGCATTTATAATATTAATAGGATTTCCGGTAATTATGACTTAAGTACCTACAAGAGAAGATGCTGTTGCTGAACCAGTGCGTACCATCTTTCGACTTCATCACCACTTAATATAATGTGGATAGTGGTCAAGTATAAGGGTAACAATTGCTTAAAAACGGTTTGATATTAAAACAAGGAAACCAATTAAGTAGTATTAATGTCGTACGCTCAATAAATAGAAATGTGACAACTGGCAACAATTCAACCTATGTCAAAAACATCTCATAAACTCAATGACATAATTTACCCTTTAAAGCCGAATACGTCTATACACGTAACTTAATTTGGATTTTCAACCGTAGTTGTTTTAAAATAGGAACGAATTTTAAACAAGTTACGAATTTTATTACGATTTGAAGGGTAGATCAAAATCGAATTTTCCTAATCTAAGCTATTAAAATGTTTTCATCTGGAATTAACCGTTTAAAGCAAAAACACGTTTTAGGGAAATTGGTCTGGTCTTTATTGTAAAATCTGAAAAGAGTTTGAGTCATGTTTTCTATATTGTAAAATCTGAAAAAGTTTGAGTCATTTCTTTTATGAAAAGATGAACAAAGAAGAAAGCGGATCACCTCGGTGTTCATTAATCACCGACGACTTAGTCAATTGTTCTTTAGGTAATTACAAATATTACCACTTTAATGTAAATAATAATTAGCGCAACATATCGTATCAGGTATATTTATCCAATTTTAATTATTATTTATGTATTTAATATAATGTACTACCATGAAATCAAGACTTTCGCGATAGTTTCAAATCAACCTAAATGCAAACAAGGCTGCTGCATCAACGATAGAAGCAGGTACCGGCAGGGCCTCTTGAAGGGGTTACTAAAAAAATATTAGCATAATTAAGTTTTAAAGTCACACACAAAACCGAAACACGCTACACATTTTGCCCACTAATTCCATCAATGGAATATCAATCATAAAAAAAAATATTTTATTTAAAAACACTTCACACAACAGGGGAGGGACACAGCATGCTTGCATTTCGTACTGGCAAACATCAAATTTGGCTCTTGTATGAAAACAAAACCGTATGGCGAAATAAAACCCATCACACAAATAACACTGTCATATAATGTAGGGTATAATATTAAGGGACTTTGCACAAGACGTTTTTTAATGCGCCGACGACGCGCGCATGTCACGAGATCTGCAATCTCGTTTGTATCGATTTGAACTCGAACGTGCTTAAAAAAGCCGAGGCAGCGGCGAAATGGGTGTGACAATGGAGAAGTGCGCACACGCCACCTGGTGACGCGTTCCAATCGCGTATTCCGCACACTTGTAGCGATACAAGCACGAGAATCGTGTGCAAAGGCCGCAACGCGTCAACGGTCTAGCGTTCGTTAGACGACCTAATCGAATTCAACGCGCGCAGAAAAAACGTCATGTGCATAGACTCTAAAGCATGCGTCTCACTGACTGCGAATGCTAGGCGGCAGCAGTAACAGATTTTTTAACTCAAACCACGTTGTCACGATTTTCGCGTTTGTGTGACGCATGCTTGACGAACACTCAAGGGTATTGGAAAGGAATATAAACAATGATAATAATCACGATACGGATGATGATGATGGTGATGATGATGTCTGTGATGATGGATATGATGCAGACCATGCTCAACATGAGCTACTGACTTTCTTTTTGTCATCGACCGGTATTGACAAGGACAGCATCGCCAGCCCGACTTTTTTGAGACCACTTTGCACCCCCTGTTGAAAATAATCCATTTAAATACCATATTATTACTTATACAATAATATTATTTATACAATAATTACATTAGACAGCAATAAATAAATTAGTTTAAAAAAATCTTACACTAGCTAAGTTTGTAAAGGTTTTAATATTGTGAAACAGTTTGTCTATCACTTATATGACGAAAAAAAGGAAAACAGGAAAAACCAGTGTGATCGCAGTTAATAAATATATTTTACTCAAAAATGGACAAAGTGACGCTATAAAAATTACATATTCTTAGATAATTTAAAAATTTTCACATAATACTACGTGTGTCAGGTTTATTACATCCCTTCAAGCATTATAGCTTCGGTTGTAAGTCAAAGTGATGATCAGAGAGGCCATTAATGTCAAATCTCGCTTGATAACCGGAGGCATGCGACCTATTAAGTTCCTCATTAAATGGGAGTTTACTTCATTGCTTAACTTTGATCACTGAGCCAGAAATAGATATCATAAGTTGTAACTTGCTATGTATGATAGCTCTTTATAATGTAGTCTATAATGTACTTGTGATCAGCCCCAGCTTCGAATCTATAAGGACCATACATACACACATCGTCTTTTATATACGTAGATATGCACCTCTAAAAAACAAAAATTTTTTTTTATAGTATACGTCTCACGGGAACCGTACATTTTTCGCGATTAAAAAGTAGCCTAAGTGCTTTTCCAGATTATACTCTATCTCTGTGACACATTTCATTCAGATCCATTTAGCGGTTTTTGCGTGAAAGAGTAACAAGCATGCATAAATACAAACTTTCACATTAGTATAGATGAATAAGTTAATTGTCGATAGTAACATTACGTTTTTTATGTTTTACAACATACTGATATAATTATATCATCTGGACTTGTGTACGTTTGTATTTATCTATCAACATAACGGAATCTTTCGAAGGAATTCAAACAAACTTCAAAATGACTTAATTTTATAATTTTAATACCTATTAAAAAAACCAATGATTACACATTTTTCAAATTCAACTTAAGAGATAATAAGTTCACTTCAAGATTAAGAATAGTGCCATCTAGTAATCATTTAACTTTGCAATCGTTATTAGACAAAGTAATAAAAAATCTCTTTACAGACAACCGATCGGAGTAATTTCAAGAGTAAATCATACGGAAGGCGAAATTTCGATAGAAGAGGATAGTTACACCAGTTTAAATTAGGCTTTATAATTTCCTCTCTCTCATTCCGTTTTCATTCTAATAACTTGTTAACGATTTTTGGTGGGTGGTCTGTAGCGCTCCATGAAGGTAGAGCTAAAGTTACAAAATTTCGTCTCGCCTTTGTACCATAAACCGGATGACACTGCAATAAATTATCCGGTTACAATAATATTTAAAAGATCTGTCATGTAACAGCAACCCAAGATAAGTAACGTTTTTGTAGCAGTCTACACAAAGGCCACTTTTAAATTGCAAACAAGTGTACTTAGACAAATAAAAGTTAAGCTCGCTGCCATTTTTGCTATCCTTTATTGAATCCACAATTTAGTGTAATAAGTATATTTGATGTTGTACACATATAGGCTATATTCGTACCGCAATGTTTACAGACATGGAGTACGTGGAACAGGGGTACCGTGGCCACCCACGGCTTCGAATCATAAACAGCGCGTGCTACGCTCACCTGGCCGCACACACCTCTTTAAACTTTTCTAGGGTTGTAACCAATTATTATAATCATATACATGGTGTAATCGTTAAGTGTGCACAGGCGATTATTCCGTAACTATTACAGATATAAAAACACTTTAAACCGATATCGAAAGTACTTTACCTAATGAGTGAAATGACAATAATAACTTTTTAAAAATAAAACGAGAATTATCCAGAAAATAATATCAAACACTCCCATACATTTAGTATGAGATAGTAAAAAGGTTATAGTTTCCTTATTTTAAGTGGAATAAATAGTACCTACTCATTTTACCCTTATCATTTTATAATTATGATATGATATGATACTGATGAATTTAAAGGAAAGTTCATTAAGAATCTGTAAATAGAGCTCGTCATTGTATTGCACAACGAGGACGTCACTGTCATTTCACTCATTAGGTAAAGTATTTTCGATATCAGTTTAAAGATTTTTGATATCTGTAATAGTAACGGAATACTCGCCTGTGCACACTTAACAATTACACCCGGTATATTTCGTATATCTACAAATATATCTTCTAATATAGCTTATATCTTTTAATATAACTCCACGCCCAAATTTAAGCTATATGCAACCGATTTCCAGACACCACACGGCATAATATCTGGCATACATTTGCCAATATTATGTACATACATAATAAGAAAATTGAAGAAAAAACTATATGACATAATTCTAAGTTAAATTTTTTTTTTATTAAAGTAAATAAATGCCGATTTAACGTGAGGAATGCTTAACCTAAGTTGTGTAATCGTTTTCTACTATTTTTACTTGAAGTTTTTATATAGTAAAAACAGTAGGAGTGTCAGATAATTCATTTATTAGACATCCTCAAGTAATGATCATTTTTAAATTATTCTTGTATTATATATAATAATGAAAAGAATAAACGCAATGATCTCGATTACTCCTCTATAGCAATTCTTCTTTTAATTTTCTGTAAGGAGCGAGAGAGGTGTCAAAGATCAAATGAGAAAAGACTAAAATACACTATTTTTGACCAAAGAATAGAATCATTCAAAAAGACCATCTACAATTATTGTCGTTGTATATATGTATTTTGCAGTATGTATAAAGTAGAGAGAGCTACTAAATTTGTTTAATCCGATCATTGCATCTATTAAATTGTTAAAATATCTAGTTTACAAATAAAAATAAAAAAACTCACACAGTCGTAAAGACTGCACACAGAAGTGGAAACGCAAAACTGGTGAAAAGGCGAGACAATAGTTAAGAAATAAATAAATAATCATTTGTACATTACTAAATTAAATTCAAAATTGAATACATGAAACATTTATTTAAAAAAAAGATCGTTGAAACTGTTCCAAATTCAAATAAGAATTTCGTTCACCCGAACCTCAAATTATTTTCCGATTTTCCCTTACGAAATATCACCTAACATCGGCTAAAGAAGATTTTTCATATAAGAGAGTCGAATGATATTTTCGTTGCAGCCCTAATTTTCGGTATAACCTAAGAGTCGGGTTGTTTTTCAAAGCAACTCGCCGACGGAGCGCGTTCCAAAACATCCTTAATTGACACTTGGAATAGAACGGATTTGCAATATTAAATCCAACTAAGTTTTACGTATACGGTCAATCCTTGTTCACCTTTCATTCTGTTTAATATATTATATTGTATGGATAATATAGCATAAATATTTTCTTATTTTATATCTATTCCAAACAAAACAACCTTAGTTTCTCAGTATTATCGTAGAACTAAGGACTTTCATTTTAAATAATTTTTATATATAAAAGTTGATGTGTGTATGTTCCCTATAGACTCGGAAACGGTTGAACCAGCGGGGGATCCTGTGAAGTAACGGTAGCGATCGGATCAACATAATTAATGCTATATGAAGCCAGAGCGCATCACTAGTTCTACATATAGTGTAGTGTGGTACAAACTATGCTATATACTTAGTACTCAAATCAGGAAAGAGGACTGGATCAAATACGTATAGATAAATTATTCGTATGATAACTGTATCAAGTGTCTTTCACTTCAATAGATAAAAAAGCAAGTATTTTTAATGGCAAATAGAGTTACAGATATATTAGCATTTGAAGGTTAAAGATATTTATGTATTCCCAGGAGGACACCGATAGCTTGCGGACATGTACCGCTGACATGCGATATCGCGCATTGCCATAGAGTTTTAACGATAATTTATTTAAAATTATACCTAGCGAGGTCATTAATATTGCTAGTATTCAATATTAATAGTACGTTATCACGACCGCTATATCGTATTGACGTAGGTAGAGGTACTAACATACAGTGGGATCTCATTGTCTACTTATATTAGCCCTTTAAAATCTACCTTAAGAGATCTCTTCTTTACTGCGGGAAATATTAAAGAAGTCCAGGAGAAAGGTACTCTGTTATGAGTGTGACTGCAAAACTCCAGAAACGGCGGGACGGTTGCTTAAGCAAAACTTCAGGTGGAGTCAGACTAAAATGGGATGTCGTTAAGCCGTCTTATAGTTGGTGTATAGACATCCTCTATAACTGAAAGTATATCTAATTATTTTAGATGCGAACAATAAAAATGAAAACATAACAATTTGACGGGGCAGGGGATGGATCTAAAAGGAAATATCCCTTTTACATTTTTTTCCCCTTTTATTTTTCCCTCTTCTCTCTCCAGTAAAGGTAGGCAACGCGGTTATTGCTGCGGATATCTAAGGGCGCTAATATCGGGTGAACTGCTTGTTCGTTTGCCACCTTCTTCTATAAAAAGTAGGGATTACGTCAGGTCATAGATAGGGAAGGAGAGGAGGAGGAAGAATTATTTATTTTGTTTTCACATAACAATTCCATTTAAGGGGACTAACATTTCTCATATGAGCTTAGTTGGAATTTCTTAAAGACTGATTTATGTTCTTAGTAAGTTTCAAGAGTCTGAAATACACTTTTCTAATATTTGGCCTAAATTCACCAATAAGCTGTTATTAATTATTAATATTAATGGTCGAGTTTACACTAAAAAGTATTTAAGCAATAACCGATAATGAATTGCGTCCAATCAACGGGAACACCTGGACGGGATGCCTAGGGATGATTTACAACTTAGTACCTGCTAGCATTTGCGAAGTTATAATATGCTCGGCTAATGTTTGGGAATTGATTCGTACCTCTCAACATGTTTATAGTATGTTTGGAAGGACGCAAATCTATTATCGCAATCTATTATCGTTTGTTTGTTTATACGTGTAATGTATACTGTATGTACACATACGTAGTGTGCGTCGAATGGATTCGATTTATTGTCGAAATCGTGAAGTGTTAGGTTTTCGCTAGGACTTATTTTGATTGTATTAGAATTATTGTTCCCTTTGAAAAGACACAGCTATAACGTGTTGTGATGG
>JWHW01003311.1:1419-14371 GCA_000931545.1 Papilio glaucus
AAATGAACAGCTGCAACTTATCTCACAAGGCAAGTGTTATAAGTTGGAGCATAGATGCTTCTTAGCTTCGAAAAACATCAAAAAATAAGAAATATTAAAAAGCCTTTAGTGTGAAAAGCTCTTATCTAAGTCTTTGGACGGTAAAAAATTTAATTAGTTAGTCTTTTTTCTTAACAACTTGCTTAATTAAGACTTATTTCGACTTGCTAAAGACCATTTACCGAGTTATAACCCTTTTATTATCTTTCTCTTATTAAAGATGTTGTTGGCTATTAAAGGGTTAATAATGAGATCTGTTTTTATAGTCGACTTGAGTGCTTTAAATCGATTATTGTTTTGAAATTTACATATGTAATTGCTTATAGTAGTCTAAGGATTAGTTTATATCTGATTTTTGTTTGTTTGGTATAAAGTATTTAAATTAACACTTATAGAAATAATGTTTAATGATGATAATGAATGCGTAATCGGGCATGTTGAAAGGATGACTGAAGAGAGAGTGGCAAGACAAATTTATTTTGCAAAAGTGAGTGGCACTTTTGGCAGGAGACATCTCAAGAGGACTTTTATAAGTGTCAAAGGCGACATAACCTGTATCCGTAACCGACGAGTACATGGATACAAAATGAAAATCCGAGATCTGCTACCCTCTAGATTACGGGCGTGAGCTCATATTTATTTATAGTATCTATCACGTATTTTGGACCAAACGATTTCGGTATAAAGCCATACCAAGATAACCATTGTGAATATGAAACTTGCCTGGACTCGAAAGCAAGATCTTATGTTTTTTTATAAGTTTAAAAGTTGTTTTAATGTTAATTGGCCCAAAATTAACACCTTTGAAAATGTTTAAACAACACAGTTCTAATATCACGATATATTCTACGTAGAAGCCTTATCACTAAGTCATAACCATCCGTGTAAAGACACCTTATTAAAAGTAAAACTGCCGTCCAATGTACGTATAACCACAGGTACAAGATCGTTTCCTCAATTCGCTGTCCAGTCGATTGCAAACACTCGCTAAAGCTTACAGATAACTTCTCGAGTTTTACGATTGCCCGACGAATAAACTTTGCGTTTAACGACGCCTATATGCCGCGTTCACAGTGTCCACTCGACTCGCCGATAAATGAAATTAGTGTGGATTACGATTCTAAGGCAAGTACTACTCAAAAAAGTAAACAACAACCTTTATCACGTTAAATAGTTGACAGAACACATAGCTTGATAAAGCTAAGTCTGATATAGTTAGTTATCAATAATATACTAATTATCAAAAACCAAAGACATCCACAAAATTTTCACCGGTTGCATGATTTATGTGACTTGGATTATATAAATAATTATTGATGTAATTATGAAATATGTAGATACATAATTGATTTATGAGGACAAATATCTCGATTCAATTGCTTTTCATTACTTAATCAAAGTCATGTTAAATTTACAGCCGACATAATATTATATTGTAAAAGATAGTAAATCCATTACTAGCAACTATACTTGGCTGAAACTGTCAGACGTTTTTCTGAACTTTTGGGTGTTGATTTGTCAATGCCTATAAGTCTAATGATCATATCAGGCCTCTTCCGGGGCCCTAAGGCACACTGCAATATTGAAAACCTATTGAAAATTAATGCTACTGCTTATCAAGACAATCGAAAAATACTTCCTCGTTTACCCTCTAAATATTTTTATTGGATTATTTCTGTTTAAAATAGAAAAAGAAATCCTACACACGCGATACATTGGCCTTTCTATAGCCCCGTGATATTTTGTTTTGTTTTAATAATTAAATTAATTAGTGTTAAAGAGATACATGAATTTCAACAAGACATAGGTTAATCGCTAAACGCTAGAAGATAAATGAAAACGTGTTACGACCGCGGGCGAGTGGTAATTATTTTAGCATAACGATCGTTTACTTTTATTCGAGTAGGTTCTTATTGACAACCCTACGCTTTGTGGACCTTATCAAAGTACCAAGTGCTTAAGTGAACAACTTTCTTTTTAATAGTCCCATAGGACTGCATTACGCATGTCTATATAATTTTATATAAGCGTTGTTCATTAACAGTACATGGGTAGTAGAATCTATACATATAATAAAACGGTAACTGATCCTATGATCGCTGTCTGCACATAGAAGATATTTGCGAAAAACTATTATTGGGGGCCTTCATACACGCAATAAAACCCAAAACAATGATTATTAGAATGTTTGTCTGTTTGTCTGTGCGTTTGTTACCGCTAATAATAAGAAACGGCTTAACCGATTTGAGCGCGGTTTTTACTAATCTATTGTAGTAAGCTTCACTTGACATTTAGTGTTTGTTTTATCTCAATCGGCTTATAAATAAAAAAGTTATATCAATTTAACTGTGCTACGACCATATTATGTCGACCCCACATCGCGGGAAAAGTGCACGGAGATGATGAGGTTACGGTAGTATTAAGTGGGTAATATAATTTCGTTTAAGTAAAATTGCAGGGCGGGAAAAACCGCGGAGGCACAGCTAGTTACAATTAACTATCCACTTTTAGCAGAGGTTGAAAGGTCTTAAATGGAGGGCTTATCGCCACTAATGTGACCCGAAAACAATAAAAATTGTATGTAATAACAATTGTATGTTATTAATTTGACTAACTGCAACTTAAAGTCTAAGTTACTCCAAAATAAATGCTTAACTTAGGAGTTTTAGTGCCTACTTTTCTCATTTAGGTTAATTGTCTTAAACATGATTGAGAAGGCTATTGGAAAGAACTTTTTACTGTTTAATGTTGTGCCACACTGTTTTGATTAAATAGCTCTGATTAAAAACTATTTCTGGGATCCTTAACAGTCGTAACCACGCATTCACGTTGTGAAGAGAAACTAACTTTTTTATCGGAGCAAGCGGCAAACGAGCAAAAGAGTTCAAATGTTGTGAATCAGATGATCAGTAGATATGTTTCAAGCCTTTTGGTCTAAGACACGTCATAAAAAATATGTCATCTGTTATTTGATTAGGGCCTAGATTATATATAATATGTACATTGATTAATTACAATATAAAACAAATCGAAATCGATCTGTTCTACGTCAACATAAACTTGACTGCTAGAGTTACGCAAGGGTTCAACCTAATTTGGTTTGTATGATTTACCAGTGTTAGTGCCAGATGTAGCTTGGCAACTCACTTTTGATTTATCAAAGTATATATTATCTCACATATAATCTAGGTCCTAATCAAATAACAGATGACCGTATAAATATTATATTATATATTATATTTTATAGGGCTGAGATGGGATATATATAGGTAAGGAGCAAGCAATTGTAAATAAAAAAAACACAATAAACCAGACTGACTACACCTATGACAAGGGAAGTAATTCGAATCGAATGACACCTCATTCTTCAAAATTGGTCAAACCGTTTCGGTTACAGAAATTCACAATGGAACGGACATTATATAGCTTCATACATACCCGAGAAAAAACAAATCCCACCCGTCAATCGGGTAAAAGGAGAAGACTGATTACGCTCATCAGATGAAACACAGAAGCACAAAATAGCATAACATAAAATATTTAAAGAAGACACTGAACTGTTATATCAACGCCAGACCAAATGACTGGACCCTAGAGACTTGAAATTTTGCACAGATACTTCTGTTATTACGTAGCCGAGTACTAAAATAGGATTTTTCTAAATTCATCCCAGTAGGGGAACAAAGTTTGTGAGAAGTAATAATATACCAATGTAAGTTGTCCTCATATCTATAAGATCGATCATATTAAATACGGTTCAGCTTAGGTTGGACACTCGTGGGTTAAATTAAATTGCACGAAGAATGAAACTGCGAGGCTTACCATGTATTTGTATATAAGAAGCAGGATGTACGTTATAGTTTTGTTAGCTTATTTACTTTATTAATATAATCCGTAATTTAAACAAGACTGGAACTTAACTTTGTCATAGTGTTTGGCAGTAGAAATGGCAATTCCAAAAGCTTTCAGCTTGTCAGTCTTATGGAATATGCATCATCGATAAAATTCATAATTACTATGTGAACTCTCTAGTGTGGCTTCAAACTAAGCATCAACGTCATAAATGCTTTCGGTTTTCGTTGGAAAGTAGAAACGTAAGCGATAAAACGGCTGTTTCTTTAATTACCCCGGAGCCATAAACGAGGGGACTAATAACCGAACTATCTAAGCTAAAGACGTTACGTTTTCATTCTGAGGAATAAAATTGGGTTAATCGTTCCTGTAGTCATATGGCTTTCATTCAGGCTGTTACACATTATATTTGGGTGTCTTTATGTGTAATAAAACTAAGCCTTGTCCTTTTTATAGTGATATTCCTGTCGGTTTAAGTGAATTTGACTATTGTACGCCATTAAGAAAACAACCATAATATGGTAATTTCTTTGTTTTTAAAGTTTTACAATACCTTAGATAAAACTATCAATAATTGACTGTATTACGCATGAAATAACATGTGGAATTTGGTATACCCTCTCACTTCTCACCACTCCGCGTGCGCCTTTTCTTGTAGTTATACTATGTCTCGTTAGATTCTTTAACGAAACTTTTTTGTGCTAAGCACGCACCGCTGTGACGTCATCGTAATCCGGTCTCAAGTTATTGTGCACCAGTGGGAAGGGAATCATGATCTAACAAATCCTTATATCTATCATAGATTTGCTATGATTTAATAAAGGACCTTGATAATGAATTTGATTATATATTCGAGTGAATGTATACAACCTACACTTTACAGGATTATCGATAGATGTATCGACTTATATCGAGTCGGTTCATTAAATTATTGTACTACATGTTTGATATTTGATACTGTTCTGTCGTTATTTACCTAAAACCTTACCTGATGTCTGTACACAATTTCGTAACGAGCTTTGAATTAAACTGCTCGCAATAATGATACATAATTTAGCTATAATCACGCAATAACGAGGTAATACCGCCACGTTTCGTCAGAAACTTAATGGTAAAAAACAAACATGTTGATCTAATGATTGCCGCAGGGACTCAGCAATAACTTTAACTAAGTGCCAACGCTACAAATAAACTATGTTGTAGACTAAATCTCTTGTAACAAGGTATATTATGTATTTATTACAATTTATTTTACAAAAAAAAACAAAATAATGTATTAAAGATGAGTTCATTGAGAAGTATGATAGATGCTGAAAGATAATAAAGGAAAATACATAATAAGGGAAATGTGTGACTCGAGTAAAAAGGTATAAGAGTGAGCTTCTATGGTTCAGATGCTTAAAGTGTGAGTGAAGAAAGAGATACAGAAAATCTTATTGAAGACGTGGGTAACTACTTTGGTGAAGAATCCCAAGGCTTATGTATCGACCGGAGTGGTAACACACGTAGTAACCGATGAGCGTGTATATTTTAGATGTATACAGACAGAAGGGAGAAGTGATCTATCAATATAACTATACATCTAGTAATATGGTAATCTCTAACCCCTGCCTACCCCACAACGTTAAGTAAAAACAATCCTATCTGTTCAAAAAATATAGTAAAATTTACATATGATGTTTGGATTAGTTTCGTTTCAAACATGACAACCAATTATGTTCACGAATTTTAATTCTTAATTAATAATTAAATCAAGTTGAATTTACTTTGTAATTTGAAGCGACGCTATCAATTACAATGAATCGAGAGCTCGATTTTGATGCATAATTCCGTCGTAACAGGTCCAATTTACTCGTTACAATAACTCAAAAGGTCCCACGCCGCGTTGACGGCTCGCAACGCCTATCAGCTTCATTTAGGTGTCGGCGACGAAGCCATTACTCAATGTAATCAGTCCAGAGAAAGAAGGGCGAAATGAAGACGAGAGTAGCGAGTTATGTTAATAACTGTTATAAGTTGTCCGTTAACGGAACATTTTTTTTATAAATACGATATTTTTTTATTGTATGCAATAATCTTTGATTTAACAAATATTTACAATTTCTCCCTTTCTTATTTATCTTAACTAGGGTGGAAAAAAGTATTATGACTACAATAATACAAAACTACCACAAGCTCTGATCGTTAAGTATTATTCCAAATACTTAACCTGAGTACATACATACATAGGTTGAAACCTATTAGATTATACGACCTAACTGAATCTATATAAATGTATCTATAAATATTTTATAATACAATCTTACAAGCCTTGTTCCTCCAAGAGTGAACATTTATGTATATACTAAGAATAAAATAGGATTAAGATTTATCGAACAATAAAGCTACATATTCTCAGTTTAAAGCTCTCTGTGTGTGTTAGGTAACGTAAACAACCCATTTTGAAGGAATATGTTTAGAGGTCAGTATTGTGGCCGAATTACATGTGTCCACAGCTTTCCTCTTGTGAGACAAATAGAATAACTTAACCTGAAGTACTGAGACCCGTGGCCCGCAATTTGATTTGGCATTTCAGTCGGTCTCTAATGTAATCGCTTCGCGTCTGTTTGTACTTTGCAAAGCCTCGACAAATATTGAAGCGTAAACTAAAGTTCTTTGCTTACTGTTATATATTAAATTGACAAAAGCACTCACGCCTGAGGAAACAAGAAGTCGGCAGGGATTATAAATTAATATTTTGCAATAGGTTAGTGTTCAGGACAAATATTTACGGGGACATTAGCCGGTAGTGGGTGTATTCAAATATTTTAAAAAACATTTATGCATAAAAATTTAAGGTAGTTACAAATATTGACCAATATCAATATTTTTAAAATATATAGGGTAAGGTTAGATTTATTATTTTTAGTTATAAGGTAGTCTTAAATGTATAGTATTAAAAGTTTGAATTAAAATGGTCGTGCGCCCGAAATGAGCTCTTGTTTTTTATTTAAAAAATTCAAGGTATTATTCGCCAACAGTTAATGAAATAACTAGGTTGGTTAATTGGGATTTAGTTATAATTTGCATATTGCATTTGCACTTCAAAATAATGTACTCATCGGTTTTCTTATATGTACTAATAATATTTCCAACTTATATGTCTAACTTTTCCAGTAAAACTACATATTTCCCGTCGACTTCACAATGTCATGAGTACACCTGGACGGATGACTTACAATGATTCTTGTCCTTCAACTTAATACTTTAGAAATATTCCTTCCTTTGAGTTGACGTTGGAAGATTTGTTTAGTGTAAATAAGTCAATAGCAGATTTTAAATATGGCTAGATTTTACACATAATAAGGTGTAAAATCTAGCCATAGTTAGACACTTCCAAAGTAATTTATTCCATTTCTATTATTTAGTGAATGATATCGGTGGAATGGGCAAAGATAATATATGCGCAAGCGCGATATTCGTCAACTCACCATCTCCCTGCCCTTTTTGCACGCATGTGAGGTAGGCATAGTATGATTGTAGTCCATACTGTATAGATTTTGGCTACAGTTTTTACGGCCGGCCGCCTGCCTGACGCCAACCCTCCTCGGGAATAATACTCGTCAACTGTATTTCTATATTCAGTGTCTTAAAAACAATAGCAAATCGTAAATCCGCGTGATTCATGGCTATGAGAAACAAACGAAATGCTTTCGTTATCGTATCTTATCCTAAGAACTTACGAAATTTATAATATTAGTCGCATGATCTATTTCGAGATAACTATTCAAATATAGGTTTAGTAATCGCGGGGCATTGTCGACGCGAGCTTTTAGTATTATCTCAGCTTTATTCTACCGCGTAAGCTTGCCTTATCCAGTTATGTTTATTCTGGTAAAAAGATAATTTTTTTCTTTGAAATTGTTAACTAAAACTTGGTAGGCTATTTCCGAGAAAATAGTTTACAAGTATCAAAGACCGATGTCATTTATTAAAAAAGCTATTTTACGCATATCTTTGTTTTAATACGAATTATACAAAGTTTTAAATTTCTACATTAAATTGCGAACTTGGTCATACAAATATATATATAAAAAACTAATTATTGTAGTCAGGCGTGAAGTATACTTCTGAGTTGCATGTGATAAGTAAAGTGTTGGAGACCTAACCTAATCCCCGTCTTTTTCTTTTTCCTGTCCTTTTATAATTAGGAAAGTATGGGAATGGGAAGAGGATTTGATGGGAGATGTGACGGATAGGTAAATAAAATAAATCTATTTTCTGTTTAACAGACTAAACTCAAATAAACAAATTTCACTACCGCTATTCGTTAATGGATTTGACATATTTGAATACTTCTAAGTTTAGATTATATACACTTAAGTTTCAACGTATTATAAACACTTGTGTTTGTAACGTTACAAATGACATCAGTTGATACCATAAACCTTATTTTTCATTCGTCATCGCTACAAATTGGCATTTGTAAGGTATCATCAGTATATGGCAAATTCATATACTTATTAAATTGTTAGTTTATCTACGTGCCGACCATTACACGTTACGTTGAGCGGTAATAAGGTGTATGCTTGTATCGCATATCTTATTATTGGTGGTAGTTTAGAAACCTATGATTTGCTTTTAGTATTATTCATGCGTAAGTACTTTTCTTATAATCCATTTGTGGACGTTGAAAGTACACTTGCGAACACAATTTTTTCAATCTTCATTTTTATAAGCACAAAGATATGAAGGTTCTGATTGTATAAAACTAATCTTTATAATTTCTTAATAGTTTCAGCAAGAGGCCGATTTGGACAAAATACCGATATTAATTTAAGGAAATTAATTATTTATATGTAAATATCAAAATGTGGAAATTATTTTTGCAAACCTATTAGTATTCCAACACCTTAAATCTTTAAAAAATATTATAATTTATTAATTAAAGCACAAAATACACGTCCAATAACTTTTTTCGTTAATTTTTACGAATGTGATTCAATAACATTTTTAAATTACATATGAAACTCCAATGGGCACTCAAACGGCGTAACACAGCACATTTTTCATTACCTACCCTATGATTTCCCTGAAGGCTCCACTCGAGTGGGTAAGTGAGTGCTGTGTGTTCCTTTATATAATTAATTTTATTCCGATTTCACGTAACAATACAATGTACTATCTGTTCGATTACAGGAAAAATCTCTTTGAGCGAAACTTCCTCTTTCAATATTTACAGAGGAAAATAAAATGTATAACTTTTTTCCATGCTATTGGTAATTTATTTTTAGGATACGGTAACCGTATTTTTTGTGATCTTTTTCGATGTTATAATACTTTAAGGAGCATTAAATTTATTTCTAAGTATTTTGACGACGAGGAAATAATTCTAAGTAAATATGTTTTTAGATGTTAAATATTTTTGTTGTATCGTAAGAAACAAAAAAAATAAAAAATCAATTTTGAGGCGTATAGACGCGTAAATATAAGAGGTTTTAGTAATAGTGATATTAATCTGAAGTGATCCTATAAAGTGTATGGATAAGACATAAGTTATTTGACTTTAAATAGATACTAATAAAAATTAACGCGGTACCCAGATCTCTTCCGGGGGTTCTTAGGCTTCGCCGCCCCGCCGTAACCCTCTTCACAACTGTAGCCGACAATTTGGCCAACAGGGTACTGTGAACCATAACGTTGCAGCCATCATGGGAGAGATGTGTCATAATCATCACGCATTGCAGGCGGGTTAGCGATCGCAGTACGTTGTACCATTATGAGAACGCCGCTGCCCATTCCCTGATGGTTCTGGTTGCAATTTAACGACTAGTCGACTACGAAATTCTTCGACCGATGTGTGTTGGCAGTGATATATAACATGACAAATCGACTATGCCTGAAAAGTTGCAAACCTAAATTAGTCGGACGCATTGCCCGCAGAACGAATGGCCGACGGAGCCGAAAAGTTCAGGCAGGCAGGCCTTCCATAAGAAAAACCAATGTTGCGGGAATCCGCTGGATTAGGGCGGCAATCGACCAATATTTGTGGCAATCAATGGAGAAGGCCTACGTTCTGCGGTGGATGGCTATCAGCTAAAACGACGACAACGTAAATCTTAGTATTTTTATACGATTATTAAAAAAAAGTATAATTTTTCTATTTAGATAGTAGAAGAACAATTTTAAATTACGTTCTTAAAAAGACGATTTGCTTACAGAATGATTCTGATGACGAACAATGTGCGCTCAGCGAACATTGGCAGTACGAGAGGAAGTCGAGGAGATGGTCGCGGGTGGTGGAGATCACGCCACAAGCACAAAGACGGCTGCAGGTAACACTGACAAGATGTAAAATCATGATGCATTCATGGACACTGTAGTATCAAATATTTATGTGAAACATAAATTAGGTTCTATTTAATAATGCCCGTACCCGAGTGAAGTGTAAACAGATATTACGTGTTTATCGAATTTGTGGGCTCTTTACAGTGTCTTCCTTTAGTAAGTCACCAATTAGATCGTCACATATAATGTCATCAAAAAGGTTTCTCTCATTTGCAACATACAGATTTGGCTTCTCTTTCTTTCTTCACTCACCCGTTTACGCCCTCTTGTCAGTTCTCGTTACTGTGCCTACAGCTCCGTTCTTTTCATTTCCTCCAGTAATTGTTCCTTATATTCACGTTAATATTAAATTAAATTTTACTGATTAAAAGACAACTATTTTTCATCATACAGGTGATAGCAGCTCGCGCTTTAGCGGAGAGAGAAGCAAGAGAAGCAAGGGGGGAAGTAGAAGATGACGAAGACGAGAGTTTACCTACCATTAGAGTTGGCCTTGTTGATGCCGATGGACACTACACAGATGTGGAGCCTGATTTGTAAGTAATCTCACTTAAAGTACTATTCAAGAAAGTAAAAGAGGATAAAAAAGCAAAGTGTTTTACTTCCTACGAAAACAAAACAGTAAGTTTAGAAGACGTTAAGAAAAAAGAATAGAAGGATACGGCATCATACATAAACGGCATCGATGGCGTATCTTATTTCGAAAACTACTAATTTCGGCTTTACGGAATTTTAAAAAACCTGGCTATAATCAAAATACAGTGGCAATATGTTGTTTATGAAGTCAGAAAAACATATTAGCATATCTTTACGTAACAGCGTTGCGAATATAACACTGCTATGCACTTATTTTTTTTAATTTTGTAGATTCCTAACATTAAAGCACTGTGAAGTTAATGAAAGTCGAAGTAATTACGAGTTAACACTGACATTCTGTTGTCCGTCGTAGAAGTCTACGACGCCTTAATTAAATTCTTTACTAGAGATTACATCACGTGTTTTTCTCTTTTACTTAACCAACTCAATTTGGACAAAAGTTTAGTGTAGATTATTCAACGTATGATAATTATTCAATTTTAAATTAACCTGTTTATAACATATTAAGTAGCTAATTTAGGTTTTTTTGATATATAAACATTTCTACCTTTTTGTGAAACAAGGTCGAATAATTACAAACAAGGTCGAATAATTACAAAGATAGAATTATTGTAAACATACAAACAAACGTCATTTACCATACATGGCGGCCATTACATTTTTAATACTTTTATCGTAAATGTTGTAATTTTGTGGAAATCATCAAATCAAGTTAGAGTGAAAATACGATTTGTATAATATGGAAAGCGATAATGTTAAAAAATGATGCAAGGAAAAGTTTTGAAACTTACGAATTTTAACGTAAAATTATTAATTCACAAAAATTCCATCTTGCTGTGAAACAAGTTATGTTTGATATGGTTACATATGTCAAAGTCAAAGTTATTCATAAATAAACAAACGAAAAACGCCAAGCGTCATTACGATCGTTTGAAAATCAAATCGAAATTGAATACGAAACACTAAATCAATCAATGGCTCAATAAAAGAATTAATAAATTCTCAATACAAAGAGCCTAATCATTGGAGCCATCGTGTTAATGGACAAGTAACCGTTCGTGAATGCATCACGGATAATTGGCCTGTGATTGCGTAAGTATTGATTGAAATGTTCGATACAAAAGACTGAATCTATCTTTAGCATCCAGTTCTAACTGACCCTCTATTGACCCCTTGAATCTTGTTAGATTTACGCCTTAAAGAATAATTCTCTTGTTGTTGCGAAGGTCAATTTAAAGTAGTTGTCTCAATTATTATCTTGGCTCGGTCGTCAGATTTGATGCTCCTAAAGCTACCCATGGCACCATAGACGATCGAATTGTAATTATAGACAAGATGCCTGTCAAATTTAATGGTCCATCGGGTAGTCTCTTCTTACATCCCGCTTTAAACGTCGCTCGAATAGCAGTTAAGTGGCGTGTCGAAAGCGTACGCGCATCTACATTTCTTTGTCAAATATAAAACAGTCATTTTTATTAATGCACTTGTATTATTGATACCAACTATTATATATTTAAATGAAATATTCTTGCATTCATAGAAATACATTTATTTTCGTGTATCTCGCATTAAGCTCTTACAGTTTGGATCAATTTTGTACTTAGATAAAATTTTGATTTTTATGTTTGTTGATACAGTTCTTTAAATAAATATACGCTCACGCCCGTAACCCAGAGGGGTAGGCTGAGATTATGGATTTCCATTTGGCGCGATCCTGGCACACTTCTCTCGCTTCTTCTACATCCATACATCTACGCATACAAGCTCGTCAGTTACGGGTACTCCTTAAATCACCCTTTTTTAGTATGTTACTAATCTGATCTATATAAGTTCTCAACATGAATTTGTTTCGTTACTCTCCCCTCATCATCCTATCAACATGCCCGAACCACCGAAGCTTACCTTTCTCAATTCTAGTCTCAACATCCCCTTTTAAGCCACACTTTTCCCTTATAACGCTATTTTTAATCCTATTATTCAACGTCACTCCAAACATACTTCTTACACAGTTCTTTCTACTATAATAAAGGCATTTTGTACAAAACGAAATGGAAACTTCACATATTCCCATCTTATCAATTATTGTGATACTTTTTTCCTGTAATAAATGTAGGTTATCGTAAAGTACCTTAGAATC
>JWHW01003311.1:15154-27498 GCA_000931545.1 Papilio glaucus
TTTGCAACATGAATTTTTTTCGTTACTCTCCTCTCGTCATCCTTTCAACATGCCCGAACCACCGAAGCTTACCTTTCTCAGTTCTAGTCGTTGTGACTAGAATTGAGAATCCCCTTTTACAACAATTTTCCCTTATAACTTTATTTTTAATCCTATTATTCAACGTCACGCCTAACATACTTCTTACACAGTTTTTTCTACTATAATAAACGAATTTTGTACGAAAAGAAATAGGAACTTCACATATTCCCATCTTATCAATTTTTGTGATACTTTTTTCCTGTAATAAATGTAGGTTACCGTAAAGTACCTTAAAATATCGGGGCCTTGGTACTTCCTATTTATTCTCGACATTTAAAAATATTAAAGAATAATCTATAAAACTCCTTACTACCAAAACCATATTTTCCGGATCACATAACCCTTTGAACTAAAACAAATACATAAGCGATTATGTATTACATAGATAAAATAAATCCGTCATGGACGCCGTGAAGAAGTGTCATGTCAAATAGCTTCTTGTTAACATATTTCTGTTCACTACTACATTTCTAAAATTATTAATTGAGTACCTTAACGTCAACGACATAAGATTAAAATTCAAACGCACGCTACCTGCGATCGACGGCACGGAATTCGTGCCTGTGTAATGCTCATCATTGGAACCAACACAATGACTGTAATTAACTTGCCCGCCTGTTTGTTCTACATACAATTCGGGTACTTAGCCCTTCACCTATCACGTTTCCATTTGGGATTGCCAAACCGTAGGAAATTGTAATGATAGTGGGACCGAAAGTGCGTGGCCCACTGACAGCGGATTGTAAGAATATAAAAACGTATTTTAATTTACACCTTATAATAATCACAAGCTTTTGTTTTTGATTTCGTTCGCATTAAATAATTGCTTCAATTCAGACGTATTTAACAGATATATTTAGCTTTGCTGGTAAAGTATTAAATATAAATTTTGTCGTCGATTTGTTCAGTTCTATCGTATTACAACATTAGAACTTTAGCCATTGTTTCATCTACTTCTGGGCAATTTTATGAAAAGACGAATGTCATAATTTTTTATTAGTAACATTAGGTAATAATTAAATTTTTGACAAAGCTTTTTCGGTTTTAATATTCACAAGTATTACATCTTTTTACTTGAATTACATTAATTTTGTTCATTGCTATTTATTTATTATATGATAGATAAAGTATGTGTGTGTGTGGATTTGTTTTATTTTTAAATAGAGTTTTGAATAAATTTAATAGAAAATATTTACTGTATCCTATAATAGTTTTATTTATCTAGTCACCTGATATTGTAGGAATAGTTAACTAAAATAAACTAAATTGTTTGTAATTATTAACTAACAATGCTCATTAATAGATTTAAATATTATGAACCCCAAAAAGTAAGTTACTAAGGATGGTTAACTAATCACAATAAATACTTAGTTTTGGAATACGAAAAATGCGTGTAAAACGCTTAAATTTTAACATCAATTTTAGCCCATACATTGCGTATGGCCTAATAACCCACATGAAAGGGCGTCTGATTTTTAGAGCAGAAAACTCTAAACGGAAGATTAACCGTTAACATTTGACCCAATCTTAAATTATATTACTGGTTAAAATATAACATTGCCCTTTTTTACTAAAAATCAAACAATTTGTTTCTGATAATACCAATATATTTATTTAAACAAATGATTGTATCAGCGATTAGCTTGCTCTTATGCCACATTTCACATAAAAAAAATTATATTCTTGCTTAACCAAGGGACAATTGCGAAACGTATTAAAGACGTATTTAATTACATACCGAGAACTGTAATGAAGTCACGGTTAACTTAACAATTTATCTTGGTCAATACTAAATTATACTTTTTCCGCCTTCTATCTTCCATAATAATTTATTCCTTATCTATTTCAATTAAAACTCTTAACTTATAAAGGGAAGTCTTATCAGCGAGGTCAAGAAACTAGTATCGCCTTAAGTAGAAAGTGTTTGTTAGTATTTTGTAAGAAAATTTCAAGTAAAATTTTTGGCAAAACTAGAGCTTAGATGTACAGATATTTATATAATACAAACATATCTCGGTTCTTTTTCTTTTTAGAAACATATACAATATTCGTCTCTGTCAGTCTATCAAAGGCTTTCTTTTGTTTTGTGTATCTCAGTTATTATTGGAAATACGCCTAAGATACCTTAAGCTTTAGATCCCATATTAGATGGGGATTTACTCTACGCTCGAATATATATATACATGTGATATGTATGTTATTTTTTTTATTACTACTGGTATTCACTTCATTACTACAGCATTTTCTAAAGTGATGTCGAGGTTTCATAATATGAAAGTATTTAAAGATGTTGAGACGTACGAGGAAGTTACCCTGCATTATTGTGTAGTAGCTTGAACACGATTATCGCTAACGACGAACGACTGTTGATAATGAAAACTTTTGCATAGAACGCAGCCTTTTAGCAAGTTTTGCATAACATTCTTATTTAAATAATGTATTTTTCAAAGACGCTTTAACGTGACGTTTATCTTATTTGGTTTAATTTTAAATAAAATTATTAATTAAAGATTTAAAATTTATACAATTAAACTAGATTGATATTTTATTATTGCCAGAGGGATTGAACTACAACCTCAACGATATTTATTATTATTAATTCATTCATTTAGCGACCATGACTAGTAAATTAAATATAAAATAAATAAGTAACACCTAGAGATATTCAGAGATAACGGATTACTATTTGGCACAGTTCTACATCATACAACTACGTACAACAAAGAAAATATTAATCACTTAGCTTAAAAACTTCAACTTGCTCTCTCTCTCTAAAAAACACAGGTTGAACTGAAACTCAATTGAATTACGTCATGTTATTGAAAAATTGTTACAGATTAAACGTACCCGGTCAAACAATGATACAGTTACCAAGCGATAAAGAAGATGAAGAAGATACTGGCACGAGGTTCCGTCGCACCGGCTCTGAGAGACTCCGTGATGGCGCGAAAGCACTGCTAAGAAGAGTGGAATCTCTAAAGACGCGCCGAAGAAAGCGGCAGAATCGAACGGAAGTCATAGTTTCTTCCCCCCACTTTCTAGATGCTCAGCAAGACAGATATCCCGATCTTAATTACATAGATATGACTCCTACATCACCCACTCAATTCCCCTTTCCCGATTTTCATAGTTCACCAACTCATGCTCCCGCAATAAGAACCCAACCCCCTTCTCCTATGACTGTCATGCCCCCATCCCCTATTGCACCATTAGAACAGTCGTTTGTTCTGCATCCTCCTTTTGGTGACGATAGTTCCAGTTACGCTTCGGACGGAAGCATGGGTTCAAGCAATAAGAGTTCCAAATCCAAATTAGGGAAAGCGAAAAGAATCTTCCATAGAGGGTTAAGAAGTGATGACTCCAGCGCCCTAAGCGACTCAGAATGCCAGCCGGCCAGTTGGAGGCACAATTACTATAAGGAGCTCAATACTCATCGTCCCAATACAGAGGTAAGTGTCGGTCAATATTTGTCATATGCAATAAACATTATCATCGGACCAAATGACTTTTGTTCTTGACATGACTAATTAGATATAAAAAGTTACTTTATATAATCACACATTTTACATTCTGCACTTGTAATATTTCTGTCATGTCAACATCAAAACGTGAACTCACTTTTTAACAGTGCTTGAACATCGAAGTGGCTACTCCATGGCTACTCCCATAAACATCTATGATATCAAGATAATGGTCTTTTATCATTATAAAGATAAGCCTTAATAATCTTTCCGTTCGGGATTCGTCATTCCCGGGTTATTAATTGTATCAAGAATAGACTGTAATTAATTTAATTATTCCAGGTGCACTTGGAGCCACCATCGCCGGTGGATCTCAAGCCAGACCCTGTGGTCTTGCGCGAGGTTCAGCAGTCGCCCGCGCATACGCCTCACCGCCGCCAGGCCATCAGGACCAGCTCCCTTAACCTGGGCAAGGAAGGACACAAGTATGTCGCGTACACTATGCTACTTTTTATGACCAGAATATTGCAAGCATGGTGGTTGGTGGTTGCATATGTGCTGCAAGCCTTTATCAAGGACAGGGGATGGTAAAAAATAAGACGAGAAGGAGATCAGAACGGAAAGAGTATTAAGCTCCTGATACCTTATCAAATGAAACACATGAAGATTAAGTAACTCTACTCCAAGCTTGTATACTGTGTTATTACTACATATACACGTACTATATTACATTTGGTGTAATTCCCCAGTCGAGTCAGTCCGTTCGTACAATACTTGTTGGTGTTGGGGTCTACCACATTTATATTTTTTCGATATATCAACAGAAATGAATGTAAAGCCCACATCATTATTTATTTTTTTATCTAATTATATGATGATATAAACTATGGTAGCTTAAGAAACACCATATGATATTTATATCTTCATCTGTTATTTGATCAGAACCAAAATTACATGTTACATAATATGTACATTGATAAATCACGAGGGAGTTGCCGAGCTAAATCTGGGGCCAACACTCATATATTGTAAAAATAGTTTATGTTTAGTTGGTTCAAATGTATGTCACCATAACCGACCTAAAAGCGAGTTCGTTCGGACAGGATTAACCGACCAGCTTTATCAAGTGAACCATGCACTAGCCCCACCGCGATAAGCCCGTCGCTTACGGCCACTGACTTATTGCTTCGGAGCTAAATTGAGTAATTATCTACGCACTGATTAATATTTATACCTCGTTCTATTGTTTTACTCCACAAAGTTGGCAGTCAGTTATGGCATCGTTAACCTTTAATTTACCATTTGATAGATTTTATTCTTGCGTTGGTCAGGATTGCGGGAGTGCATTGGATGACGGTGGATCTTTGTGGAGGTGTGTGATGTGCATGGGGGGGAGGGGCTAAGTCCAGAAGCCTCTTAGACGATGATGTTCTAAAGATAGCAAGCCGGAAACCTATGACCTGCTGGTCACCGAGTTTAGTTTACCCCGACTATAATTAAAAAAAGATTTAAAAAAATCACATTTTGGTTGAACTCGTTGTATTATCCAGAAGGCATGTAGGTGGAATTTGAAATAAAAATTACACCGTCATCAACGAGACCAATTCCTGATGCAATAAAAATGGTCCAAATCGAAAGACCAACATCCTGGTATTTTCGTAAATAAACAATTGCTAAGAGTGAATAATGGCCACAGCGGCTAGTCCCCATTACACTAAATGAATATATTTCAAGCATAATGGACTTACGAAGCGTGAGGAATAAGTAACATATGGTAATGACCCAGCTCCGACATTCTACTAATGTTGGTCGTTTGTTTGAGATTCTATTATACTGCGGTAGGTATTATTTTTTGAGGCGTCTTTCAATAGTTTTAAAGTGTTGCGTGAAATATATGAAGAGATAAACTTTGCCATAAAACTAATTTTGATATCGGTACCTAAAAAGTAGAATATAGTGTATGAAGATGTATGTAACTATAAACCTTTTTCCAAGTTCAAAGTATGAATGAAATACAACTGACAATAAGTGCATGTTGCGATGACCGACCTTATTGCTTGCTTGATGCTACAAATTGCTGCTTGTATTTGTATGCATGATAAATGAATTATTCGATTACAAATTTAGATTGTAGCTCATTTAAATACTTTTACACCCAACTTTAAAACCATTGTAGAAATCACCGTTGTGTTACAATTTAAAAACCATTATAGATAGTAAAATTATTTCAGATTTCGCGATAGGAGTCTCAAGAGAGATAAGTCTGCATCCAGAAGTTCCGAGCTGGACAGCAGCCCCAACTCCGCAGGTTCCAGGTCTCACGATGGTGATCAGGATGATGATGACGATAGTCTAGATCTGAAGACAAAAAAGTACGTTTTTTGTTAAGTGTTTCACAAAGCAACAATGTGTTCTGTCTATCCAATATGTACACTTAAAGCCCATTGACTTCCTAGTGTGTTAATTATATTTTCTTCATTATTTTATTGGACAAAATGTCTTTCGCATTGAAAAGTTAAGGTTAATTATCAATTAATAAGGTTGTGAAAAAAATAGTTTAATTTTATTAATCTGGTTATCGCAGAAACAACATACAGAGGTGGTATTCGTTCAGAACGAGTGCTATCAACGGCGGACCGAAGGCGAACAACACTCTGCATCCAGCACTCAATCAGAAGGACCCCGAAACTTACCGTAAGTTAAATCAAAATCACCCGAAACATAAGTAGAAACACCAGTAGTTGTCATTAATCATAATATTACACGAAAAGAATATGATTTAGTATTTAGAAAATTGTGGCTTAAAAGTGGATGTTGTGACTAGAATTGAGATAGGTATGCTTCGGTGGTTCGGACATATTGAAAGGATGAATAAAAATAATCACAGAGTTTCAAGACAAATTTATGTTCCAAAACTGAGTGGTGGTATTGGCAGGGGTCGTCCTAGGAGAACTTATATCGATCAGATTAGTGACATACTAAAGGACGGAGATATAAGAAGTATCCGTAACCGACGAGCATGTATGCGTGAGTGTTGGTGTGCCAGGATCGACGAAAATGGAAATCCGTGATCTCTGCCTTATCTTCGGGTTTAAGGGCGTGAGCGCATATTTATATATTTACTAACTTGGTTACCTGTATTTATTGCACAGGCGTTAAGAATACCCAAAACGGACATGCTTTTTTGAATCGCATCAATCCGTGAAGAATTATAGTGCTTATGTTATTTTAAACCGACGCCCGCGCTCATCCAAATTTTAAACATGACCAATAGAAGTACACCTTTCTCCTTTTTAGACATATTTCTAGCGATATGTTTGTCTTACAAATACAGATAATGTTAAATTCACCAGTTTCGCGACCTATGTCCTCACTGTCCTGCGGCCAGCTCCACATCCTGAGGAAGCTGGCACTGCTGCGGCTGACGGCGTGCATGGAGCGCTACTGCCCCTCGCACAAGTCAGGCTGGAACTGGGAACTGCCCAAGCTCATCAGGAAGATCAAGACGCCCGATTATAAAGGTATTTAAATTTAACTAAAACTATCTATGTATTTTTTTTATGAAAAATAGATGTAATAGACACGTAAATTAGTATATCTCGTTGTTTACAAGTATTATACACACCTAAAATATTACCTAGAAAATAATCGAAATTTATTTTGTTCCATTTGAACTAAATATCAATTAAGATCGGTACGTTATGTGTTTTTGAATTGAATGTCCTATTTCTTAATGCCAAAGGTGGATTTTACAATTAATACTTTTTCTTTAACAATGTTGCAGCTAATTAAAATAACTTTCGGTAATTTTTGTCATTTCTTAATTTACTTTCAGACAAAACGGTGTTTGGAGTACCGCTAACCGTAACACTGCAAAGGACGGGACATTCGTTGCCCAAGCCTATCCAGTGCGCGCTCAATTGGCTAAAAACAAATGCTTTGGATCAGGTAATATTTTTGTAGTAATTGTCTTTGTATAAGGAATTTAAAGCGTTTTTGGAAGATGTGGGAGTAAATAAGGCAAAGGATAAACACAAAAGTATAAATACCCCTGATATGGTATATCATACCAACAAGAGTATAGTTGAGGAGGTCCTCATCTAGGTCATTGTGATAACACTTGATTCCCCGCCCTAGAAACGAAGTTAATCCATTCATCCTACAGATAAATATAATAGATATGAATGTAGATATTTTATAAATAAACTGCTCAAAAGATTCTATTCTAAAATAGTACATTTATGTTCCAGATGGGTATATTCCGCAAAGCAGGGGTGAAGTCACGAATAGCGAAATTACGCACTATGGTGGAGGCGGCGGGCGCAGCTAACGCTGCTTTCGCGAGTGAGAATATCAACGTGGAAAGGTAATTTGTACTGTATATATAATCAAATATTCTTAATCATATCTCTTAACATCAATACAATTGTGTGATCCAATTGCAACTAGTTACTTCTAATAATTAACGGAATTTTCACATACAATAAGTGTTTATTGCTTATCCAAACACAAAGACATTCGGATTTAAAGATAATATCATAGCAACACAGAACACCTGTTCTGCGACTCCAGCTTTGTCCCCGTTGCTTTAGACAGTGCATATTTTCCAGTCTGCTCCGACTTCCGGTACCTCGGCTCATTGATTCAAAACGATGATGATATTGATCGTGACGTGAAATAATAAATGCTGAATGGATGAAACGGCGAAAGCTCACGAGCTTGACGTGCGACCCACGCGTGCCCCTTAAAATAAAGGGAAAAATTTACAAAACCATCATAAGACCTGTCATAATGTATGGATCGGAGTGTTGGGCTGTTAAAGGAACCGCTGAAATGATAGTGCATGCGGTAGAAATGCAAATGTTGAGATGAATGTGTGGCGTAACATGAATGGATAAGGCACGAAACGAGTATATTAGACGAAGCCTGAAAGTAGCACCGATAGTGGAAAAGTTAAGAAGCAAAAGGTTAGCATGGTATGGAAATGTAACATGAACACGAAAGGAGTGACGACTGAAATGACGGATGATAGATAGATGATGGATGTAGAAGTCGAAAACCAGTTATGCCGACCCCACATAAAGAGGGAAAAGGGCTGGGAGATGATGATATTATTATCATAGACAATGATTAAAAACAATGGCTGAAAACAGGCACTGTATAGTAAACATCATGACGTACACGGAGAGCCCGTTACCTTTTGCTACCTACATCCATTAAATAATAGTAGTAATTCTTTATTTATTTATTTTGATGCTATAATGCCAGGTGTAGCCTGAACTTCGACGGTGCACAGGCACACGACGTGGCGGATCTCGTGAAGCAATACTTCCGAGAGCTGCCCGACGCCCTTCTCACCAACAAGCTCAGCGAGACCTTCATTGCGATATTCCAACGTAAGTTCAACATGCATTCAACTAATAATTAGCCTATATCTGTCTATTACTGGACATAGATCTTCCCCAATGTGTTTCGATGAGGTCCTTCGAATTCCGCATCTCCGCAGGGCGCCGTCTATTTAGATGGATCTTCGTCGAATCGTTTTGACCGAGTACAGAAAGAAAAATCCTTCTTCTATACGTGGCCCACAAAAATTGCATTACGCTTGCCTAATTATCATTGAAGTAGATTGCGACTGAGAGAGCGCCATTTTAATGCTTGCAGCATGTTGGCATTTGTACCGAGTAATACCAACATTTCAGTTAGTTGCCTTATCTGCTGGAATACGAGGTCATCTAAATTTATCGAACATAGCAAGAAGTTAGTACATGTAATACATACCTAGTATATACTCTTTTCAGATGTCCCTGAGCCTCTGAGGCCCGACGCTGTGCAGTGCGCCTTACTACTCTTACCAGAAGAACATTTGGAAGCTTTGCATTCGCTGTTAATATTCCTATCGGAGGTACGTGTGTGTGTATTTTAAATAAACCTTATGAATTAGTGAACTTCTATAAAACTAGTTGAATATAGAAATTGATATCCGCAGTTTTTTTTAGTTTCACCATCCGTCTTTGTGGCGATCAATGGGGGTGGCCTAGGTCCTGCAGTGAACGATTTTTTTATAGAACATGGGGGCAAACTATCAATGGGTTGCCTAAAGTTAAGTAATTGACCGCCGCCGCTAATGAACATCCACAATATCAGAGGAACTGTAGACGCGCTGCCGGCCTATATGGAAGGAGCTCTTTGGCGGTCTTTTCTTGAAGGACTCGTGAGTCGTATTGGTTTAGAAATATCAGCTTAAACGAAACAAACGACGGCAACACCAGCACCAAAGTGTCCATATAATTGAATATTATATGGACACTTTGGACATATTGGAATATAATTGAAACGGGTTGGTCAGTTTCTGAGATAGTCTACGAATACAGGGACACATGGTTTTGTAATTTAGCCATACTCACATTATATTTATTTTATGTGCAGGTAGCGGACCATTCAGCAGTAAATCAAATGACAGCATCGAACCTGGCGGTGTGCTTGGCGCCCACCCTACTTAGGCTGCATCACGTGCCGCCCCACACCGGGAGCACTAAGGAAGGAAATTCAAATAGGTAGAGAATACGAGAATACACTTCGTATACTAGTAATCTTTATTTGTTGGAATTAAATTTAGTTTAACTTTGAACTAAATTCTCGTCGACTAGTATCTAGAGTCAATCCACGGCGTTTAAGACCGCTGCCTACTGGAAAATACTTCTATGGTTATCAAAACTAACTGTTGTTTATTTTATGGTTCGATATGTTGTTCAACAACAACATATCGAACCATAAAATAAACAACAGTTCAACAACAACAAAGAGATGCTGTACACCAGCTAGGACTGCTATGATATTATGACGCTGTCTTTGGTTTTGTAGAATGATAATAGAGAGCGTGGCGGACCAGCGTCAGATCAGCGAGAGCCGCGCGGCGCACGCGTGCCTGCTGCTGCTGATCGCGCGCCACCAGCAGCTCTTCCTGGCGCCCGCCGACATGCTCGCGCGCTGCAAGTTCAACTACTTCGAGGAAAGCGTGCCGGTACGTCTATACTATTTAACATTTCAATACTTTATGCCTGTTTTTAGGTCGTGGTACTCGAACCACGACCCATCTGTTTTCGCTACGGAGCTCATTTCTTTCTTTTAGTTACATCTTTATAGACATATATACACTAGCTGTTGCCCGCAGCTCCACACGCACTCGTTTCTTATGTTCATCACTGGAAATTTCTGTAACTTGATTTCACGAAGGTAAATGTCAAAAAGTTGTTATTGGTCGCAATTCGCATTTATTGTATTAGTTTTTCTTCTGTGCGCGTGTATAACGACATTCACAATTGGACCCGTTAGGTGACGCAGCCATCGTGTTCCAGTAGATTAAGTTTTTTCGAAAAAGTTCAAATGATAGTTGAACCTAATAATAGGCAAGCCAACGCCCATGCAAGATAATGTCTCCTGTGCCCGCTAGTTTATCATAAAATAATAATGCATTGGACACTGTTAAGATTTAATTCTTAGAAACATAACATATTGTGTTTATTGCAGGTCGCGTTAGAAGAATTAGGAGCCGATTTCAACCAAGATTGGAAGGGATTTCAACAAGCCTGTATCAAAGCATTGCTCAAAGAGGCCAAAGAAAAGTAAGTTTCTTCATATTTCTCTTAAGCTTTATAAATTTTAGTATAAAAAGGTATTTGTTCACTAGTGTAAAATCTATGTATCCTAGAAACTCTCTAATCTATAATTACAATAATCAATAGAAAAACATATCAAAATATGTTTCCTTGCATACAATATATTTCTTGTTTGGCGTCATGATATTTATTCTTCTTCTACTGAATTTCTATTACTTCTAGAATCTAACTATTATAATGCTTTTTTAGAGTCAGTGGGCGATCTGCAAAAAGGTGAGATTTGGGTGTTAGAACGATGTTCACCTTTTCTTGCACTTTCGGTGTACCTTGTCGGTTCTTTATTGAATACTCTATTAATGTCTAAATCCTTGAAATATAGTTGGGTTTTGTCTCTTTGCTCCCACACCTACCACCATCATTAAAGGTGCGCAAATCGTTATTAGTTTCATATTTATGTAAGTCGCATTGATTCTTTGGAATATATGGCTTCTTGATCGTTATAAGCCACATATGAAAATCGGTCGGAATTTTTATTATACCCAGTGAATATCACACTCATCCCGATCGTTGTGTGAAATAGTTGGAGATGTCTATATACTGATAACAAGAAGTATTTCAGTAAGCAAAAATTTTGATTTTCAATAAAGAACCGATGATAAACCTTAGAGAATGTCGTTACGATGTTAGTAGAAGTATTGTGCATTAAGTGTATTAGTTTTTACAAATATAAAATATTAAACATAAATTATAATTAACGAAAACAATAAATGTGGGTATTGATGTCACTGTTGAAGTAAAATATAAGAAGTTAAAATCTACATTAAGAAAAATACTAATTTCAGTTTTTATTTTTAATTCTGTTGTTCTTAATGTTTTATTATAATATCTTATAAATGTAATGAATGCTGCCTGAGAAAATTTAAGTTTACCTCAAAGGAAATAAAATTAATAAAGGGAGTGGTCGCCGTCCTATGTAAGGACTGCTTTTGGTGCCCATCAGTTCAAAACAGATTTTTTCGTTCACCTGTAGTGTAAGTCTACAAATGCATTTTTTGTTCTGCTATAGAGCTAATATGAAATCTTATATTATATGGAACTGGCCGTCTGCTTCAAAATCAATGTTATGAGTATGCTAATTGTTTAAATTAAATTATAAATTGCCAGGAGCAGGGGCTGGATGTCG